>OX596213.1:6838595-6864135 GCA_951394215.1 Glyphodes perspectalis | reverse complement strand
GACTCGCTCGGCGGCCCCGCCCCCTGCGGCGCGCGGGGGGTGCGCGCGCGCGACGGGCGGGGGCCGCGCGCCCGGCAGCGCAGTTAGCCGGCGACCGTTGACAGCGAAGCGCCGCGCGCGTCGCGCCGACAACAACCCGACGATTCAACACCAACACAACTTTAGTTCCTCATTAACAGTTCAGTGGGTGTTTTGGTGTAACCGCATAGTTCCTTGTGATCTGACTGACACCTCAAGTGCTGTTTACGTAGTTTCGGATATTGGACAAGTGCAAAAGTGACTGTGCGTGCTATGCAGCAATTTGAAGCTTAGCAGTCTTCTGCGGGCGATGCTCACAGGTTAATATTTACTTTTAAGTTTTCTTATTTGAATCTCGCTAGGCGGTCATCCAGAGCTTCCTACGGGGAAGTGGACAACGTAAAAAGAAATTCCGACGATTTTCTTTGGAGAAATTCCATGCGCGCATTCGAAAGTTACCGTACTTTTATGTAATTTCCAGTTTTGCAAATCAATCAAAATGCTAAGTTACCTATTAATATTATTGGAAGCCAATACCTGTGTCTGTTTCTAATTACACCGCTTCATCAGAAATAGTCATTTGTAAATTTATGAATTCACAATTTTTCAAAACTTCAAAACAACTTGTAAAATACGAAGTATCTATCTTAGTGATTAACGAAAATATAAAAACAGTGTTCACCAAGCCCTCATAGTGAGAAAAAACTGAATGCACAAAAAATCCAATAAGATTGGACAATACAAAATCGTGCCGTTTCGTTCAAATAAAATAAAGTTAATAACAAAAACAGTAGGTAAGTATGGAATACTAAACTTAAGTACACTTGAAGTAAAGAAATTCATTTGGGTGTTTTCAATTTGTTAATATTATTTAGGTAAATAGTGGCACATGACCAAAACATAACTTGTCCGAGAAATAAAAATTATAAATTAACGCAAGTCGTACCTTATAAAATAAATATTAATTAGTTTTTAAGTATTTGGAACTGTACAGTTATTAAAATATTAATAAAAATTAAATAATTGGAATCGCATGTCGAATTAAAAACTTTCATCTAAAGCAGACTTTCTTTTGAATGAAGATATGAAAGCTTTTCTTTAAAATTATCATTTTATTGAGAAAAAGTGGTACATAGACCGATCCTTATCCCCCTTTGGGTCAGAGGGTAGTATACATAAGGGTGTCAATTAATAAAATTCATAGCTGGGCACGGGGAAACCGAATTTCCCACAAAAAAAAAAATATCTCGTTGCTTTTCAAATATAATAAACGCCGCACGACTGGAAAAGAATTACAAATATTATAATGTAATCATTAGAATTTTTAATTAAAAAATGAAGTAGGTACCTACTTAGAGAAAAACATTTTTCCACCATAACAATCTAGTTACCATGTAGGTGTTGGGAAATACCTGAGCTCATATTATTGTCCCGAAATTTTTCCTTTTTGGAATGGGTTAAGTATTATGAATAGATACCTATTACCTACACAAGATTAAATGAAAATACTTTTTGTGACATAGCAATTGTGCAAAATTAATACGCACTGGATACTTCAGTATCTTTATTGTTAGAACAAAAATGAATAATGTTGACAGACCTGCTTTTTTCTTAATGTGGCGGAATTATTACATTATTTTTATTTATTGACGTAAATGGGTTTGTTAGTAAATAATACAGTTTATTTACTACGACTACGGTTTTAATATTTACATATACCAATTGTCCTCCTAGTTAGGAAGTTATCTAGGTAGACCCTCCTAAGCAAGTAAATATATCTTTTTGTACCAGTATTCTAATTGTATAGTAGGTAGGACCTATAATCGGTACAATACCTTATTAATTCAGTTAATACATTTGCATTAGGAAATCTTATTAAATATAAAATACCCACCTACTAAGTATTTCAAATAACGTAAGAAAGATTATGCAACTCAATAAATCTACCTAATTGTTCATGAATTTAAATTTTCGGAAAAATTTCACCCGTCAGTTACAGTTTAGAGTTTTTGAACGCTTCTTAAATTATACTTCAGTAATGTAATTTTCTATAGAACTAAATTTACATATAAAATATTAAAAGAGCATATTTAAAAAATTCAAATAAAACACGTTAGCTAAAACAAAAGACGGGCGCGGGCGCATTCCCGCACAACGGGGCGGCCATCTTGCTCCACGAGATCATTTTCCCGCTCGATATTCGGGACAGATAGAACCATTAATCAAAACGACCTTAGATCGATATCGGCGATCGCAAACAGTATTTAATTTATTACAGGCCAGAACCGATAATTGATTTACGTGCGTAGGCGCAAGAGATCGGCGCGAATAACATTACTAACAATGGCGCCACTGTCACTGGTGATTTTTTGTCCACAATACCTAAAGGCACCAGTGTGCAGTGATCAGATTGGGACAATAGTGGTTTCTGCCCACACAATAATTTGTAGTGTAACGATTAAATTATTACCAAACATTTTGTGTACGTAACTAAGGCACTAATGAATCAGGCATTTTATACAAAATAGACTAACTTACTCAAATTTAATTAAAATTGAACTAAATAGGCAAAAAACAATACACCTAATTTTGCTATCTTGAAGCTAAATTATTATTGTTTAGACAAAGTTAGAGCTACCCATGTCTTTTAAATAAAAAAAATACGAAATCCAAAAATCAAAGTTAACTTAAAATATCATAAATCATAGGTAATGGTGTACTAGTGAAATTGTTAGAGAAACATATTATCATTCTACCGGTTTTAACTATTTGAATAGGTAGGTGCTCAATAGCAATGCTTGAATATTGTTTAATTCACGGTCTTGACGTATGATTCGGACTAACAGACGACGGCATCAACATTAGCAAGTTTAATGCGATCAAAACATTGTGGTAATAAGGCCCCAGTGGCTTATCTCATTTTGAAATCGTTGATAATATTGTGTAAGAGAAATGTGCGGCTAGGAGTACGTGTTATGTGAATGAAAATGTAAAATAGTTATGGATTAAATCGTTTGTTTATAGTGTAGGTATGTTACTTGGTCTGAGGAGTTTAAAAATTTTATCCATGAAGTTTTCCGTTTCTTTCAATAGGATTTATTTATTTTCATGAAAGTATATTTAAATATTTACGCTCAATGTCAAATGAGAAATAGAACGTTTCATTTATTAATTTCACTGTTACTCGTATGTTATTATTTATTTTAACATGTCAAAAGTAGTATGTCATTATAATGATGTATCTAAAGAAGGTGTGATGTAAATTTAGGAAAATGAATTAGGTACGTCTTTATCGTTGTCAGAGTACCAGCTTCCGTATGAGCTCAAAATTTAAAACCGGAACTGTAGTCTTTGAAAAGGTTTGAAAAAGCAATTATCTATAAATTGACAATCTGTTGACCGTTATAAGATTGGTAGGTAGGTAGTTACTTGAGTTAAAATATACTTATTATTGCAACTACTCTAATAGTGCAGTGATTAATAATAACATTGCAAAGATATGTGAGTTAAAATTTAGTACAACTTACAATTTATTAAAAAAAGAAAAATAAGCAAATAATAATTAGTAAAAAAATATACAAGTACACTCAAGTTACAAAAATTACAAAGTTCGTAATATCATGCAACTTTAATAAATAAATTCTCCAGACTGACAAATCAAATCCCTAGTGACAAACTAAGCTTATAAGCTTGTCCTATGAATACTAGAACGGATAGACATACCTAAATACGTTTATAACATCCATAACTTGAGTACAAATGTCCACCGCTACCTTCGGTTTCCGGGTGGTCAGTGTCTCTGACCACTCGACCAACGGGCCTGTAACTCCATTTGAGTTGCTTAAAATATATAAAACACCACTAACCCTCGCTTACTACATACACCCAACAGTAGTTATCAGTGTAGACACTTGAACATCCCAATTTAGAGGTGGCACCGACAAAAAAAGTTGTGAAACTCGCAAACTTTTCCTTGTTACGCGCAACGCCATCTAGCGGGCGGTAGTTGTAGCGGTCTGGGAAAGCGCCGCGATTCGTCAGGGTCTCTTCCAGATAAGGGCCATCGTGACGGCTCGTTGAGATGGACAAGAGATAGCGACGCACTGCACATAGGGGGAGGGGGGAACGTAAATAGATTATTTTCACTTGTTTTTCCCATTGGTAGATAGGATCAGAGGCATTCATTTACTTTTTTGTGACGGCTTTTGTTTTAACGGTTTCTTTTGTTAACTGATAACGTTTTGTGTTTTGATAATAAGCTGACACAAGGTTAGTCTTATTTACTTTTGTTGTTTTATTTATTTTATACTAGCTTCCGCTATAAGCTATAAGTTTAGCTATAAGCTATAAGCTGCTTAATGCTGTACATCGATGAAACATAGCTTATGTGTTATTTTAATGTATAAACTATACTATTGTTAAGTGTCATTAAAATCCATACAGTGCTTTTTGCGTGAAAGAGTAACAAACATCCACTTGTCCATCCATACAAATTTTCGCGTTTATAATATTTGTAAGATTATTGTAGCGGCTCAGCTACAGAATAGAATTTAATCTGTATCATAGTAACTATCATTGTAAGAAATTTAGATCGTGCCGGTTTTTGTAATTTTCTATTAAAGTAAGTAATGTACCATTTAATTTATGTTGTAAAAAATATTGGATTTCATTTCATAAACAACGACGAAAATCCTAGTGTTGCAAATCCAAAACATAAATCTCAAATAGTTGTATCGCAGTGTTATGAAATCTATCGCATAATCCATTAATCGTAAATTCCTACATTTTTTAGCACCAGATATGCGCTACACTTTTAAACTAAATAAATCATTTCATTTACTAAAAATGCTTACAAAAAAGTCAATAGCTATTGAGAATAGACTGCAAAAAAGTGTCCGAAGCAGCGTAATTCTGCAACGTTTTTGCACAATTCGCGATGTGGTCCCGCGCCACGCCATCTCGTGCGTGAGGACATCGCCACTTCGCCCAGATACATGGCATTAGGCGGGCACAATGGCGTTTAGCATTCAACTGATCCGAGATAGGCCAACCGAAACATAATACGTCTACAATAACAAGATGACCTGACGCTTCGCAGGTCGAATCCGATTCGGTCTATAACGGTCTGTTCGGGGTGACGTCAGAATTTAAAAATATGTAAAAAATCGCTATTTGCACACAACAGGTTCTTTGACTTTTTTATTGTATTATTTACACATAAATATCTATTCGCTTTATTTATTTTACACAGATAATTTTAATACTAACGATAATTGTTGCATAGAATTATCTCTTTCACACTTTTTTGTGATAAAGGCAAAGGACATTTTTAATGATGTATGTATAATTCAGTAATAATGTATTTTTTTAATTCTATCTTTTTATCTGAATAAATATGTCTTAAGCTTTTTTCCGGTCGCGTTAAAAGTTCATGGCATTTTTTCTTTCTCAAACAATAAAAAAGTATTTAAATTTCAAATAGACATTACATAAAGTAATAAATTATGGACTAATAGGTAACGCAGCCACTTTACGGCCGCATTATAAAATTTTACCACAAAGTCGCAAAAAGAAAAACCGTCACTCACTCATTTTGTCGTAGCAAATAGAAAATTGGAACTGGTTTACATAATATGATGTAATGCTTTGAGCATTCATGTAATTAGTCGACTAGGCGATAGTTCGGTCTTTTTATTTTCACTGTGCAATCACGCGAGGCGACAGAAATACTTTTAAAACTACCAAAGCTTTTTTCTCAAGGCGTTTGTTTTTTTCCGTAACTGGTCCAACGAACCGTTATCACTAATGTACAATGTTTACATTAGTGCTTATAGTCACATTTTTAAATTTCAAATCTATGGTATTTTGTCGATTTCCGCTCTACATCAAACCTTATGCGGCTTTGACTGTATGTCAACAAACCTCAACTTTCAACTGAAATAAATCGATTTCCGTATTGCAACGCTGCATTCCACCCGAGCAACGCCTGTGAAATACCTAAATGTTTTACATTAACTCATTTTTACAAATTTCAATTGCAGCCTCTAAGAAATTAATATAAATAAAAAGTCTACTTATGACAATGAAAAATGTCTGTTATAAAACCGTTAGAGTAATGAAAGCGGTCAACAAAGAGATATACTGTATCGCATAAAAATTCTTACGGCTCTTTTGACGAAATATCTATTTTATTATTGTTATACAAACTGACGGTTGTGTGCCCAACGGTCCGCGTTTTGGCTCCAATTTCTCGTTTAGCGCAATTTATCAGCGACGAGTGACATCAATAACTTTTTCGTCAATTTCGTACGTGCTTATATGGTTATGATAATTTGTTTCCGGTGTTCGACGCGTGCGCATGGCACGACAAACTATTACATTCATGGCGTTAGCACGATTTGCATTTGAAATATTTCGTTTGGCTCGCGCCTAGGACTCACAATGCGACGGGAGAGGCGAAGCGGCAGTCTCAATAAAAGATAAAGGTACGTACCATATCAAATTTCGTGGTACATTTTTCAGAGGCTCGTGCTAGAGGTTTTTTTGGTTGTGTGGTGATAATAGGGCTCATTTCGTAGCGCACGTGCGTAGAGAATGGCCCCCCGCTTGCTCTGGCTAAGGATATCGAGTGTTTATATTGGCAGGTTTTAGTATTTATTGAACATTCATCTTTATCCTCTTTTTATAGAATCACCCTGCATGATACACCCACATTTCGTCGTTAGTAAAGATGCATGAAAAAGTTTTACTCAAGTAAAAAGGTTTGACACGATATTTATCACGCTAAATCACTGGCCGCAAGGAAAAAAAGAAAGTTACTGGCAGGTGAAATTCGCTAATTAGATGAAATTAATTTGGCGCGCATTTCCCGCGGTGTGGCGTAAACGGGCGGGATGATGCCTTTGTCTTATTGAATAATTGCCGAGAGGTGTTTCGGACGAGATGGACTGGTTCCTCCAAGGCCAGCCGTCGAACTTGCCGGTGCGGGCTTATTCTGTTGCGGCGCGCGATGCCGGCGCGCGGGCCGCGAGCGCGTGACGTCACTGGCGAATTGTAACGAATTCTGCTGGTGCGTTTGTCTTTTGTAATTAATTCAACATATTAATCATTGTCGTATTCATTACGGGGCCGTGGAACATTTACAATATCGTTTAATCGTTCGTGCTATTAATGTCGCTGATGAGCCAAGGTCTCGTATAATTATAAAATTCATCTCTTATTATAAATATACGAATAATTGTATACAACAATATAAAACCGCGTATCGTGAATTATATAGATGCGCGCACATACGAGGCATTAAAATAATCGCTAATGAGAAATATTTTTACATTTACTTAATCAAAATACAACCATACCAATAACCTATTAAGATGAGACCTAAATGGAATTATCTTAAGGCAGGTCATCCACTGTAATACGGCCATGCTTCTCCCGTGATGAGATGCACACGAAAACATGATTTATAGGTATATGCATAAGAGTCAAATGCACACGCATCGAACTAATTTAACGTCGAATTTTGTGAGTAAAAAGTTGGCTGCGCTTTTTTAGCGCCACGTTTTTTCTACAGCCGGCGACGACGCGACGTTTAAACGAAAAAACGTGTCGTTGTTTAGCTATGTCACTATTCTGCACTATTTGTAGTAATAGTACCCGTCTGATATTCATAATGTAAGAAATGATTGTCGAATATTTATGTAATTTTTTTCATCTTCTCGTTTTATTATTTGTATTTGCTATGAACACAAGATCTTATAGGATAACATATCAATAATAGTCAATGTTCATTTCCGAATCGTCACCAAGCAGTGTTAAATTCGAATCTGGAATTGGTCTTCCAAATAATAATTGTTGTTATTGAAAAAAGCCCGAGGCGAGCCGAGAGGCACGCGGTCGCTTGACAACGCACTTACCTCTTGACGCCTCCAAAAGACGCCGAGATTATTGGCAACAACCGCAAAACCTTTGGCTCTTGTGCTTTTAATGACCTTTTGTGTAAAAGAATGCGATTGACAAATTTATGTTGAAATCGGTTAAGTAGTGCTTTTACACCAGTCGTCCACATTTCCACAGTGTACCCGACTGTGGAAATGTATAGTTTGTTTCTGACTTGACAACGCGCTTACCTCTTAACACCCCCACAAGATGCCGTGCTTAGAACAACTGCAAAACTTTCGCTCTTGTGCTTTTAATTAATTATCTTTTATGTTTAGAAATCCAATAGTAGAATTTATGTAAAAAGTGTGAACGAGTTCTTTTAGCGTACATTAAATCATAAAATTATGGTCAAGTAAGCTTCACTAAGTATTTGTGGAAGTTAGAATTCGATTGACTAACAGGAGCACTGTTTTACCTCTTTACCTACATGCATGAAGCCGGTATCATAATTTGTATCTATCATTATTAACGCCTAAAAAAAATTAGATTTTTTATGCAGTCTTGTAAGTTCTCAAACAAACAAAACAAACATAACATCATGCCCATAATCCCCGAAAGGGTAGGCAGAGTCAAAGGGGCAGTATGCCCCTTTTACCATATTCAGCCAAAATCAAAATTGGGCTGGGTCGTCGCCTACACAATCACATACCCAAAAGCCCATATACCATTAGTTGCCCTTTACGACATACTAGGCAAGAAACACAGTTAGCACATTATTTTTTAAGTCATTTTTAAGTCCCAGAACATCATCGGAATATGATTTTCGTTTAGTTGAATGAAAAAAAAGTTGAGGCATTCAACCGTGCTTATGACCTTGTTAATTAAACATTTTTTTCAGTACACGATGTCAAACTGCGTGTACCTACTATACCTTATTATGAGTTAGTATTTCCCTAATTATTATCTAAAATACAGCGTGATGATATCGGTCGATGTTAACAGCTCGTAATCTGCCGTATATTGCCCACATATCGGCGCTGATATAAAACATAAAGGTTTATGTAATTCCTCACAATGTCTGCTTTAGGGATATTCTCAACATGAGCCAGCTTTCAAAGGCAGGAAAAATGCAACTAACGCACTCCAGTCACTTTGAATGTAGTGACACATTAAATTTTAACGGAAACAAATAAATAATGAACAATTTATAGATATTAAAATATAAAATATTTTGTCTTTTATCGTACAGGGTTGTGTTTAATTTTTTTTTTTTTTGTAAATATTTAAGTTGTAAAAATGATGTTTTGGCCAATAAAAAGTATAATGCTTGTACCTTTTTTATGTGACATTATCAAGTATAAAAATGTTTAAATTTCCTTAAAATATGAGTACCTATTATTTTACTTTTAATGAGAGTTTAAATATTAACAATGTTAAAGCCATGTGACAGCTTAATTTTCGCTTAATTTATTATAAATTTGTTTTTGTATGTTATAAACGCAAAGAGTGGCCCACTTCAATGGTATACATATGTGAAGTATTAAGTAGATATTGTCAAGCCACTCGAGTTCTGTAATAAACCTCGTTATCTCCCAATAATTAGCGATAATCGATAACTGTCCAAACCGTTATCTCCAATGTTTGCTATTAAATAATCGATAGTCAATCGATAAAGGGTCATTGGCTACGAAATGACAGTATCGATAGCTCCTCATCACTGGACATAAGTTATAAAGTAATCAAAATTTGATTACTTATTTAATGTCAACATTTCTTAGCGTTATAGTCCACTTAATTTAGGGAAATTTAAAGAATGTTATTGCTACATAGTCATATTATTTACTTAATTTTAATTAAAAAGTCACATCATACCACCGGCTTTGCAATGTCTTATAAAAAAATAAGCATGAAAATTTTTGCTTATAAGTTGAGTCGAGTCGTCTTCGTACGATTTTTCTGAGATACTAACTTTGTATTGACTTTATAGTCTATTTACAGTTTTATATACATACATACATAACATCACGCTCATAATCACCGAAGGAGTAGGCAGACTCAAAATTCAACCTCATTCAGCCAAAAATAAAATGGGCTGGGTTAGATGGAAAATGTAGTAACAAGTGGCTAGCTCGTCGCCTACACAATCACATACCCAAAACCCCCATACTATTATTCGCCTTTTACGACATGCTAGGCAAGAAAAACAGTTGGCACATTCTTTTTTTAGTCCCAGACCAACAGGGGACCAGATACAGGTTTTTTTATAAATAATTATTAATTACTCATATCATTTAATTAACGCACATATCTGGTAATTATAAAATATAAGTATATTTAAACGTCCACTAACTTGCGCGACGACAAAAATGCGATTTCTGCTTATTTCTGATTCATGATGGTTTACGAGATAAGGTGGTCGCGTTGCATGTCAAATATTTTAATACCTTAATTAAGGGCTTTAAGACAATGAACGCTCCAGCGTCCATAAAGTCCAGGGAGCGAGTTTTATCGCGCCGAAATACTTTTTGCCTGGCATGTTCGGTGTGTGGTTCGAGTCCCGCTCAGGGCTGCCAGACTAGGTTTCCCTGGGCATTTGATATTTTGGAAAGCGTCAAGAGAATCACCAATAGCTAATAAGGTCCATGTTAATGTATTTTTATGAATATATTGTTACGTATAAATCGTAAATTAATAAAGAATCAAGATACATCCTAAACATACTTACCGATTTTGGTAAAACAAGTTTGCTCTACAAGGCAATATATATCTTAGTTTTCCAAATACCTTATATTTATAGATAATTATTAATGTAAATCATTTTAAAAATATATCCAATTTTTATAGAAAAATCCTAGCTGAATAAACACAGATTTTAGTTTTCTGCTGTCGGCCATCTTAATAATGGCAGCCCTGGATGTAGAATGCCTTTGTTACATTTCAGCCTTAATAATTATTTTTAGAGCATATATTTTTTAATGTATTATTAATTATTGATACACTGTGCACTCAATTTAATTGCCATAATCGTTATTTTCAATATTTTGTAAGTTACAAAATATGACACATAGTTTATCTTGTAGCTCAAGTTTACAAAAGAAAACGATAATACATTTAATATTATTTGAGTAATTATTGTTTGAAAAAAACAAGTATATATGAAATCGATTTTGTACCGCAGTATCATGTGGATTGTTATATATACTTTTATTCTACCTAATAAATAACTCTTGTGTCGTTGTGTCGTATATATTCCTCATTGAAGATTTCATAAAATCACTCGATATCAACATATCACGCTATATTGTTATCTAATATCGATTCTAATCTAGTGATTCAATGTTCACAATAACGATAAAATCTAGTTGAAACTTATCAGAGCTCCGTTTTGTAGAAATGACATTGATATAATTTTTAATTGATAACCTTTCAAATTACTCGACTTTTTCTCAATTTCCCAATATGAATTGCAACCAATATTGTATCAAATGTGTGTCATTCGTTGCCAATATGAAGTCGAGTTTTGTACGGCTGTATATTTCCAAATCGGGTTGAAATAGGCACTGTATTTTTCATCCCATTGCACCGTACGTAGTATCTGATCAAGTTAATAATTTAATTTTCACTTCTAATCTAACGTATTTTTTTTTATATTTATGAATCAAAAGAAACCTGTATCAGCGCAGTCATTGTCTTACAGGAGTTCATGTTCCCATCACGCATGCAGGCCCAGCCTTATCCCCGATAGTTCGTGAATCATTTCATTATGCATGCGAAGTGTCAGTTTAATTAAGTTTTGTGTTTGTTGCAATTGTGGTGGACAGTTGTAAGCCTCGTTACGAGCGCTCCCCTCATTGTCGTCGTTCAGAAATAACTATGATGCAGCGTGCAACCAGTGTTGCCAGTGTTTAACTAGACACCCACTAATTTAACTGTGACCACTAAACGTCAAGCGAAAAAATAAAATATTCGCGCCTTTATTTACTTATTTAAAAAAACCGGCCAAGTGCTAGTCGGGACTAGCACACGAAGGGTTCCGTACCATGATCTTTAAATCGGGAAAAAAAAATTATATCTGTTGTATGAGCCCCCTTAAATATTTATTTTATTCTGTTTTTTATTGTAGCGGTTGTAGCGGCAATAGAAATACATCATCTGTGAAAATTTCAATTGTCAAACGATCACGGTTCATGAGATACAGTCTGGTGACAGACGGACGGACGGACAGCGGAGTCTTAGCAATAGTTCGGTAAATCGTTTTACCCTTTAGGTACGGAACCCTAAAAAATCAATCGCTTAGATTCAATTAAGGTTCATAATCATTTAGAATAGAATATAATAATATAATAAATAATAAATGTTTATTTGGCACATTACAAAATTTGCTTACAAAATAAAACTATAACTAGACTAAACTATATGTAGCCAATAACAATATGTCAATAACAATATGTATTTATTTGCTTAACATTAAACGTAGCACATTCACTCATTATTTCCTCAATAGTTCACAAGGTACCTAGAAAACATTTGTTTACTGCGAGGAACAAGTTGTGAAAAAATTTCCATTGCTAAAATAAGTCCTGTGACAAACCCCTAACTAAACCCTGGTACACACTCGCTATAAATCCACCATTAACTTTTGACCTGGTAGGTAAATATCAACAAAACCACAGTTGTAGTGTAACCATAGGACGGCAACACTCCACTCAGGCATGATCAAGCCTCGAACCGTCATTGTCATTAGCCAAGCGATGCGATCACTAATTACTCATACTTTTGTATCGTAATTATCAACCAACATAGTCACGTCAATTAAAATATAATTGTTGGAAAATCATAATAACGCTTATGTGAATCACATAGTAATCTCTTTAGATATGCCTCACCAACACATTTATTATGCATGACCAATAAATCAAGTTTTTTGGTTTCCTGACTACGCGTATTTATCAATGGATTGATGTGTATAGACTGGGTATGCATATTTATATGTTTTACACTCACCATTTAGGATATAACTTCTTTCGTTTGTTTGATATTAATAATAAAACAATGCGTCTAGATGCACCTTATATGTAATTGTAAGTTTGTTTCTAGTGTATATGAACTAGATTTAACGACGACGCCATCACGCCTCTGATCGGCCCGCTATAATGCAAAGATATAAAATCATTATGATAATATAATCAATATTAATTGTGCCGGCTATAAACACGTTTATAATTTTCCAATTTCGCTGATAATTAAAATTGCCCTCAATTAAAGCGTTACGTACTTCATAATTACAACTAATTGTAAATCATGGATTAGCGTTTAGAGCGGCCTTTTTGTGTTTATCTGTATCTTAGTTTATGGGTTAATTATACGTTAATACTGGCTCGTTACTTCCTATCGAACGTGTAAAATTTAATACCTATATCTTCGGTCATAAAAATGGCTGATGCGGAATGTTTTATTTCGTATTCACCTTAATACGCTCAATTAAATTGAATAATTAGTATTGAAGTTTGTTTCACACCTTTCCTTGAGTAATGCCGTCGTTAAATTACCTATAGTCCACATAAAGTGCACTTACTTTTTATAGTAGCATTAATTATGTTTAATCAAACTGGGCTGGGGCTTCTTAATACCTATTTATAGTTGCGTTTTCTTGTAACTAAAATTAAATTTTATCGACACCTAATACAAACTACTGGGTATATTACAGTAACTAAAACGTACCCTTACATCTGGGGAATGGCAAAGAAAAGACTTCAATATAAATCTTTATACCTTCTGAATATCTAAAACCCTATGTCCCACAACTTAAAGTCGTGTATTGCCCTAAAAACGCCCGCGCCATAAAAGTTGGAAGATATAAAAATAAAGGTGCGTGCACACGTCTTGTCCTCAAACCGCCATGAGCTATCACTGTATCCGACGTTCGGAATTACCCTCCCGGCCTCGTCCATTGTTCAGGGTTGCCAAAAGCAATAAAAATTCTCTTAAAACAATAGCACCCTCGGGCGACGACTGCCGCGAAAGATATTCAAGATAATTATTTTAGTGTGCAACCCGCCTTAAATGCTCCTTGTCGGGAACAGGTGTGGTTTCTTATTTAATAGGCTATACAAATTCTTAGATTTTTTAAGACTTTTACTGAACAAGTAAACTTTAGAAGATGCGGAATAGGTATTAAACTAACACACTTTACGGACATTTCAGTCGATTCCGTTTGGAGTGCAGCTGGACTGCAGTTTTTATCTCAATTGCAAGCAAAATGTCGAAATATAATCTTCATGACATTGATAATGTCCTTAATTATTAGATATACATTTCTGCTTACGTGTTGTCTTTCGCTCTTCATCTACTTATCATTATTATTTAATATTTAAACCTAGTAAGTAGTTTAGTAAAACTACATCTTACTAATAAAACGCGAAAGTTTGTATGGATAGATGTGTGGATGTTTTTTACCCTTTCAAATAAAGAGTACTGCATGGATTTTACTGAAACTTTACAATAGGATAGCTTATACATTAAAATAACACATAAGCTATGTTTCATGTACCACGCGAGCGCAACGCCGCGGGCAGAAGCTAGTCATCGATATATGAAAAACATGTTAGTTGGTGATATAAACTGAAATTGATTACATAATATTGAATAGCGGAACAATTGTAATGTTGTTATTGTAAATCATAATAAAATAGTGGTGAAACACATTTTAAAATTGATGGTCATTATTGCCTTAACTTGTTTATACTTAGAATTCACCATATACTTAGTAAAAATGTACCATTCATACTAACATGAGGAAATCCGGGCTTTCACTAATAGTATGTATTACTTTTTACTACTACAGTTAAAATACTTTTTGAAAATCTAGGTAAATGTGATATAGTTTCAACGTGATTATCATTTAAAGCGAATTAATGACTCCTTTTGATACAGATACTACTTCATTAAAATGTGAGGGCAAAGCGATAATTTTATGGACATACCTCATGCCGACTACGCCAATTTCAACTTTAATCATAATTTACAGATCCTCGACAAAGAAGAAAAGACAGGGCAAGAAGAAATTAACGTACCGGTTGTCCCCTAACGTGTTCTAGCTCAAACGAAGCGAGTCAGTTAAGCACACTTTAATAACGGCGGGATGGGACCATAATTACTGTTTATATCATCAACACTCGCTCAACACAATTAACTCTGCTTTTTTGGGAGCGCGACAATCATGTTTTGATTGCTGCCGTAAAAAGGTGGACATGCCACAAATGATTAAACGTGTTCAAACATTGTTGACAGGCGTGCATATTAATGCGTTTGCCGTCTACGTATTGCTTGCGGAAAGAAACCACAACTTTGTGTCCTGTTTATTGACTTTTCATTATTTGACAGCTGCAGCGGAGTAAATGATGTTTTGTAAGATGGAGAAATTCCAGAGATGTAATATTTTGTTGAGATTGTCTAACTTCTAACCCAAACTTGTACCTAATAAAGCCAGTATTTCGTCATCTCTACAATTTGTTTGAGACTTTAAGTTTTACTATTATTTTTTCACTAAATTTAATTTTAAAATTTAATTAAAGCGCATGGACAATGTATATTTTATAAAAAAAAAGAAAACGAAAAATACGTGTTCGTTAATATCCACTTAATCAGATGTTAAGCAGGTAATACAACAGTGACAATGCGTCTGATATTTATGCGCTAAAATACGGCGAGGCCTGCTGCTGCGTGTAATATTTAACCGATTCCAAAAAGGAGCCCCTTAATTCGACGCACATGTATTTAATTTATTTATTACATACTTCATAGCTTCGCTCTGGGCTGGGACGCTTTCAGATTGGAATATCAAAATAAACTCTCCACTAATAAATGTTCTTAATAGGGCTGGTTATGAATTTATCTTCATTTGTTTGTCATATCTTTAAAAAAAGAAATATATATGTTGTAGCCTGTGCCACCTGGTGTTTACAAATAAAAATATTGGAGCACTTAATAGTAAGCTAAAATAAGTCGACGCAGAGATTCGAAAAAAAAATACTGCTATCAATAATATTAAATGGTTAAAAAAGAACGATCAGGCCATCATACAACGAGGTAAAGTAACGACTCGTTAGCATAATAGGATCATGTCAATGTGACGTGTCCACGTTAAGTCAAACGCCCCTGACAATTCAGTTCATATTTACTAATGCTCGTTCGTACACCGATTTTGTTTTCGGTCACATTTATGCGTTACGTAATTGTGGTGTTGAAAAAACATAATTTCGTGTCTCACGGAAGGTTCGAGTTAACTGCAGATCATATCGTGTAAACTACGCTTTTTATTAATTGCGTCCTCCGCTGCTATTGTTGTGGGATGACATTTAATTTTCATGAATTCTCTCATGACTAAATGTGGGCTTTTAAAAAGAGAACTTACGAAAGAATAACCTCGTGTTACGGACCTCACACTATGATAGGATTCACGATATCGGTAGTATACTGGAAGGCGTTGCAAACATTGCATTATAGGCTCTATTGCGCATCTCATTAGATTTAAACTTCAATAAAATCTCATACGAAAGACGCTTAATTAATGTGAAACACCATCAAGAGATTAATTAGGGCTGTCCCCGTGACACTTTGTCGGCTATTAATCGAGGAACGTATTCAAAATACAAATTGAATTCGAAAACCTGTTCCCGGAGTCGATGGACGTTTTTGACACTGCATGGGCAATGCAGATTTATTGAAATTTACGCATAAACTGTCGATATCAGTGACAGCTCACGCATAATATTATGATAGCCAGATTTATGGTTCCTTGTAGAAGTAACTACGATGAAAAAATTATATTTAATTTAACACCTACAAAAAGGTCTCAGCATTCGATTCGTAAAATCGACGCTCGGAGCTAGTCCCACTGAACGCGCTTTAATAAGGATATAAGTATTGAAAATATTTATACATATTATATTCATATTTTATCGACATATTTTATCGATACTTATTAAAGACCGGCTACCACTCGCGTCGTGAGGTGAGAACGATGGCGCCCCCTGCTGGGCGCGTTCAGAGTGAGACGGGAACATACCGAACGGAATTCAAAATGAAGTTATGGCTTTGCGTTTCTTTTTCTCTCGTTTTTGAACCTCATTATTTTATTTTTTCGTCATATGTAATACCGGTCGGGCTGGCCGTGCACACAAAGTTGTTCGGTGTTTTACTTCAATTTTCTCGGTTTGGTGTTTAATTACAGTAGGGTACGTGTGAATCTAACGTGGGCAAACATGGGGCAGCGCCATTAGCTCGGGAGTTGGACAAATATCGAGTGGTGTTTGCTGTCTCTGGGTAAATATCGACATCGGAGTTTGCGTTTCGCATCACTAGCGCGTGTTTGCCGAGCGCGTGGTGTGCACGGGTGCGAGTGCGTAAAGGGTTGCCCACTCGACAGCCTCATGTCGATAAATATCCTCGTTTACCTTGTTACCTTAACAAATATTGTCGAGTGGAAATTCATTTACTCACTAGACCCTTGGGTTATGTTATACCATCGGTAGTTAAGATTACTCATTAACGAACGTCATTTTTGCACTTGAGGACAATACGATTTGTTTGCGTTCTATCTTTTGTCAATACTTATAAATTGTAGGCTGTCGTGTTATAATTTCATAATCTTCCTAGCGTTATGTCCCGTGCGTAGACGGGGTCCGCTTAGACCATGATCCAGGATTTAGCGGGTCTGGTAACATTTGTCGTGTTATACTTTATTATTACACAATATTATTAACCCTTTTTATATTCAAACTGCCGAATAATGTAGAGTTCCCAAAAAATAAGTCATATTCGATGGGATGCTAAATTTAACACAGGTCAATGGGCGTAGGTTAGTTATGATACACTTAAATGACACGATGTCAACACAAAGCTATGACTTCATTATTTTGTAAAGTAGACTATGCATATAAATGACTAACTAAGATTGGATCGTATTTGTCTTAATTTAGTAGTCCTATATCTATGCTAGGTTGGTGAAGGACTCTGGTGTAACGATAGAAACCTTTGCCCAGACCATTATGGTTGCTTAATCAACCGGCACATTACAATTTATGCAAATCAAGTGATAGCTAGAGGCCGACCTATCAGATGGCAACCTTTATTCGACAATTAAACTATTGTTATTAGTTTAACATAAATTCCCAATAACTTTTCCATTAGACTTAACTGTCATCCATTATGCATGAACCGCCCATATTGTTTCCAAAACTAAAATGTCTCGTATCTTTTATGCAATAACTCAGATTAAAATTGTATTAAGTATTATGTCACTCGCCTAATAGATTTCATATTCAAATAGGAATCGTGCCCACTTTTAATGTGTTTAATCAATCATAAGTTACGATTAATTACTCAGATACGCTCGTCTGTCCGTCGTTTGATTGTTGCTCGGGTATTTGTGTAAGTAAAGATATTTATAACGAGCTCTATTGTCCAGTTCTTGGTACGTAAAGTTCAAGGCTTTGTTATGTGATGATTATTAATTAGTTGTTTGGTATAACCGGCCGCTTAATCCGAGCAAATCCTCGATTGTTCTGATAGTCGCCACGTGACTTGGAGTTTAGTATCGCCTATTTAAAGTGGGTCACTACAGTTAAGTGTTTCGGCAATCTCTGAGATTGCCATTAAGTATTAAGATGATTCCCCTCGTACTTTTTCGCTTTATTACACCCATAAATAGTCCACACTGTTTTAAATTAAAGATAGATAGACTGGCTCTTTGTGTACCATTAATATAAAATCTGACTTTTAAAATTTTCTTTTAAGGCATAATTCTTTTAGATCTTGCCTTTAAGTGCATTCAAACAACATTGTGTTACAACAATATGTACATTTATTCGCTTCTTTAAAAAGTTTTCCAAGATGACCTCTTTATCATGTAAATCCAAGTCAACAGGTCTCAAATTATCAAGTAGTATTAAAATAAAACAGTTCATACATATACGTGTTACATAAAACGGAATAAAATCACCAGAGCGTTTTCATTAACTGTATTAATTGGATCAAACGGCGATTAGTAATCACACATTAATATATTTTTCCTATCATAAACTGTGTTAGCTGCAGCTTTCTAACCAAAACAGTAACTTAGAGCAATAAATAATCAAGTAGCCATTACATATAATAACGCCATGATAATCTAGTAGAAAATTAATTAAAAGTATTTCGATTGAAATCACTATAACCGCACCGTGAGGCAGAATGTGCTAAGTAACGGTGTGAGATGGACCATCCTACCGGTTTTACACGGCGGTTCTGTCATTAACGCTGCAAGCGGACCCATTTGTCGAAACTCATGACTGTGTAAAAGTTTATTTTGATGTAATGTTAACAACATCTCCAAATGCCACGCGACTATCAACCTTAAAGCATCCGAAATAAGAACACAACGCTTGATAGATCTCTCGTAAATGATGTTTGAATTTGGGACTTCGCTGCAGCATCCACTACTATCACGAGTTGTTAATCAATACTGAACCTTAAAGCTAGGTTGTCAAAGTCAATTTCTGTTGTAAGAATCTGATAGACATTAGAATTGGAAACTCTTATCATTGAATGTGTAAGATTCGAATTTAATTTACGAACACCCACTAACGCAGTTGAGTTTCATTTGTTTTTACTAAAATTGGATATTAATTGTATAGTAACCAACAAATTAACGATTTTTGTATTTTATATTGGAAATTTCATTTTATCTGTCATCGGTTTAAAATTAAATGGCATTTTTATTAATCTGTTTTAATGGAACTATTTGAGTAATTATTTTTTTTTAAATATTCTTATTTAAACTTTGCATACTATGCTCTCTGAAATTGTTTCGTTCATCCTACCATATAGCATACCAACTTTTTGAAATGAGAACATATGAAAATATTTAACACTCATAATATGCAGTTACAGCTTGATATCTCTTTTCGAATAAAAAAGTTTCTAAAACGATCCAAATATTTGAGATAACTTCATAAATTATTATTCAAGTATCAACTATTCCGTGCATGCGCATGTAGATATTTATAACTTCGTTGGTGGTTACGATGCTACCGGTTTTACCTCCAAATCGCCGCCATTATCTACGGACCGAGATTTTGGTGTCAAAACATTTTTTATTGGTCCACGGAATGGTAACAAATTAATTCGAGCGATTTCGCAACCTGATACTGAATCGCCTTTTTGATATATCGATGTGCGTGGGATTTCCGAACGTTGCATTTAGGAAGAGGGAACCGGATTTACATTGTCTATTTATAACATGAAGTTTTTGGTGATAAATAAACATTTTCAAATGGAAGATATTATGCATATAATTTAAATAACACCTTTATTGTAAGGAATTAATTTACTAATAAAATCCTCGAATATTGTATTTACTCATACAACGTCACCATCTTTAACCAAACTTGGTACATAATTTGACCTTTAAGTAATCAATTAGGTACACTTCTATAATTCACGTAGGTAATTTATACATATTTGTATTCTTTATTACCATAAACTTCGTCTTGATGAGGGTCGTTACATTTGCCCTTTGAGTAACATTGTACCATGACCATAATACGCACTTTGCCAAATGATTTGTCATAATCTCGGTCTCGGCAGCGGCCTTGATCGCACTCATTTTGTGAATGATTCACTTAAACTCCATCTGGACGCCGGACAAGCCAACAGTTGTTCAAACGTTGGTGACCAACATTGGGATGCAACTTCGATTGCAAATGTTTGATTTATCGACAAATCCTCCATAAAACGTGACTGTATACGTTTGTTGTTGAAGCGCTGTTTGTAGACAAGCCACCTGACCCTTGCGTAAGACAAGTCTACTAAGTATCCTTACTACTAATAAGTTTTATGAATGCGAAAGTGTGTTTGTAATCAATTGCTACGGAGACATTTTTTGGCAATTTCTGTACAGGTATATCTTATAAATTGGTGTACCAACATAGACCACTCTTACACACTACAATCGTGAAATACCTACCTTTAAACGCGCTTATGAAACAGCGGGTTCTATATTAATCTTATATATTTATCAGATTTATTTCACATTTGACTAGAAACTACGTGATAATAACGTGTTGAATATATATTGAAAATTAAATTAACTACCTTTACTTTGGATAATGTCATTGGTATTACGAATTAATCTGGCTTCTATTTCCTCTTGAAGGATAGTAGCCATTTGAATCACTCTTTTACTTTTATTTTCCTTTACAATGTAAATGCAAACTACTTTTATGCTCTTCGATACCTCTGACTATTTTGACCCTTTTATAACCGAATATTTTTTCCGGTCACCTCGTAATTACAAAACTTTATAGCAGACCATTCGATCTTCGCTCCATCAACCGTATCTCTCATAAGAGCTGTATTTTCGGCTCAATCAATAAAGACAGTACAAGTCGTTAACCTATTAAACAAAAAGGTGTACGTTTATAAGGCAAGCCATGCACCGTCGTAAACCATGTCCACGTGTGCTCAGAATAATTACAGCTTTGGTGCCGGGCTATAAGTACCTAAGTGGTTTTGACGAGCTTGAATCACGCGGTGACGCAACGGCTACTGGCTAACCGAACGTTTGAGACAAAAACTGTCTACACACTAACGTCTGTATCAAAATATTACCCGTTTGACACAATCTGCCCGATTAATTTCAACATGTCAGCCTTAATACAATACCGTGACGTTTAAATACATTTATTACTTTGTTAATGCTGAATCATTTTAAAAATATATATATTTGAGCCATATTTAAAAAATGTGATAATAAACTTAAATGTTATGACAGTGATATTTTACGAATGCCGTAAAACAGGCGACGATGTTTTGACAACCGGAGAAAAGTATCCCAATTGATGTGAGTCAATCTCGCGTTTCGGCGTCGACATCTCGCTAATTTAGCGGAGAGACAAAAACAAACAGACTAACCCACAAAAAGAATGCGAAACGCGTGCTTCAATTAATGCAAACTGTCATATATTCTAACTTATTACAATAAATTCTGAATTAAATTGTTTAAATAACTGTCGTTATTATCTAGATGCGGATTCCAAACCCAGTAGCCAGTGGTGTCGGCGCGCTGGTACATTTAAAATTCGAACGACGGAAGTATCACGCAGCGATAAATTATTTACGACCTTTATAAACACTTAAAAATACCAAAATCCATTTCCATTCATAAGCAGAACCGAAACGCGAGCCCATACCAACGCACGAGCGATACTCATAAAACCCGTTTAGATTTTGATAATTTTATTAACGATCGAATGCACGGAACTCGGAGCGCGAGGGACCCCTAAAGTATCATATATTACGGCCTTAACACAAATTATACAAGTTTAAAGCCACAACATAGACCGTGTGTGGGTGTTATAATGTTAAAATGTGTCATCTGTAATTATACGATCCAGGGAATTTTAATGTTTTTCCAAATGTCGTCTTCTTTATTACAATCGGAGCTGCTCTAAACTGGATCTATTGTGTTTCAACATATTTTCTTTAATGTGATTAATGCGGGCCAAAGTCGGAATGTGGTTATATTTCTGACAAAAAACGTCACATGACGAAAAAAACTGAGGACAAAATAACAAATTGTTGGGTTATTATTCCAAGTTTGACAATTAGCGTCGGAGCGATACGCACCAAAGAGTCGCGTCGCACACTGTAATTACATCTGTCCATTCACTTTACATCATTACCTGGATTTCTACATCTTCTTTATGTGTGCCCACATTTGTACCACTGTGGATGTCTCCGCTGTGTGGCGTAAATAATTTTTTTTACTCCGGCATTCATTAGGGCCAACTTGTCTCATTCAGTCCAATTTTAATGGCGTCACCTTTAAATTTTATAAGGAACATTTTAGTGCCATCACTCTTGTCACGGTTTACATTTATTCTGCTTTGTTAACGTAACGTTTTAGTGCTAAGAATCGTTGGATTATCTCGACATAGTAAATCCTTGGATACAAAGAAGTGTTAAAACGTGCATCACAATTACTCGTTCGTCGGTAGCACCAATGCCATTAGTATCCACTTATGTAACAACAATATCCACAAGTGATCCGCTAATCATGCGTCTCTTTGATCTTTAGAAACGTTAACTCCTCAAATTCTTAGCGCAAACATAGGATTGAGTTGGTATATTGCTGAACAGAGAATCAATTGAACAAACTGCTTTCTGAGGCTAATAGAAAGAAAACGATCCGTACGTTGCGTCGGAAGAGCGAGATTAATTAAACTCCTTATGAGCAAGTGTACGATCTTCCATTTAAGTCTCGCCGGAGTAAAGTACTTTAATTAGTAGTTTTCCATTTGTCGAGACACCTGGTTAAAGCCATTCGACTTATCAACTGGTTGTCGTCTAACTCTGCTGATATACCATTTTAAGCCTTAAATCTCCAAGATAAAACATAAATTACCAGGCGTCCGGTTAAATGTCCAAGTCGTTTTATGAAGATGAGCAAAGTTTTCAGGACGATCCTATTGGCTGGCCGGGTGTTAACGCTACAATCACGAATGGTACATTTTCAAATAGTTGTAGCCATAATTTGATAGTCTTTACGTCGTTGCTGACATGTGAATTGACTTATATTATTTGTCTTTGAGCTAACGTGTTAATTTATTTTTTAGGTTTTAACGGTTTCATCATGCTGTTCAAACATCACGAACGTTGTTGGCACTGGCTGTGTAATGATGTTATTTTTACGCTAACAATACCTTTCAAGGCTTTGGACGCTCAACTCGAACTTCTTATTAATTTGGTCTACGTCGAAATGATGGATACAAAAGTGACACCGCATTAAATTTAATGCAGTGTTCCAATGTCGGCCATTGAAATCGGTTAGAATTGTGTCCTGGACAAATGTCGGAGATCATCGTTCATATTTGACGTCCCGACGCATGGTCATAATGCCATCCATTTAGCGACCCCATGTAGTATTATTGTCAACTTTCATTTGAACAAGTCATTAATGTCTAGCTAATCAATCACTTGTGGCGTATTGAATAATTCTGCCCGGGGCTTTTCGGCGTTTCGGACGTGGCACTTCTGCCGTTTCGGCTGACAATTATCGACTTTCTACAAATTGAAACGGAATTGCAGTTGTTCGTTGAATAGTTTTGCAAACAACCACTCGTGTCGCGGTCCACGGCGCTGCCTAATTTCACGTAGCCGTTTTCGGTGTCAACCTAATGTCGATAATTAAATTTTGAGAAAAGGCGCGTTCTCACTTAATAAGTGTTACACGAACTCTAGAGGCTTTTTGTCGCAACTCGGCGAACAATTAGCACCGGCGAGTGTTAATGACACGAGATTGAAATTTCGAAACATTTTTAACGAATATCGTCATTACCAGCCGGGTGTAGGTAATAATGTTTATTCAGTGCGTTGAACTGGCGTTTAACCAGCGTAACACGTCCGAGTATAGTCTATAAGGTAATACCTGGAGCGTCCGGACAAAGGATTTGGACCGTATAAAATTGAGTAGTCGAACGAGTGTCAATTTAGAATTGGGAAAATAAACAATTGACTTGTCACGCTCCTCATTGTTGGAGCTGCAATCAATAAGCCCACCCATTGAAAATGTAAAGTATCCAGTAACGGTAAAACTAATTATAGCTTCGCCACTCACGACATCTACTATGTAAGTGGACGATGGAAATACGCAAAAAACGAATCGTGAGCCGTACACATTCAAAATCGTCTAAAATGAATGGAACTAAAAAGTTTAATGCGACAAAGTGTTAAGCTGCGCTGTGATTACTGAAAACACGACTTTCCATGTAAAAATTGTAATAACACTTTGTATTGATGGCTTCACCTCTTGCGTTGCTTTCGTTTCTTAATCTTTGTCTAAATGTAAGTAAATCGAAGTCATCCATAGAATCGCATTTTTATATGTGATATTTGAAGTGCAAATCTTGTTGTTATTCTTGCTACAAAGTTAGCAGGCTTCACAAACATATCTAAAAAATATTCCGTCAAAATTGAATGAGGGTTGTGATGTTAATATCATTGCATCTTTCCTAATATAAGCTGGCTTGCTCTAATATAAGCTGGTACCGAGGTGTTAAGAGCTGAACCTTCGTAATTATAATGGGCGCTTTCAAAACCAAAGCAGATCGTGTGTACCGTGAAATAAGCTGCCCTGCAGTAACAATGCCTTATTTTTTATCGCATTCCGTTTTTCTCATTTCCGTAACCCCAAAAAACTATTCATTGTGTGACGATTTAATTTGGATGTTGCGAAGTAAGTACGACGTGACGCGGGCGCAGGGCCGCACTCAAGTGGCCGCGACAAAAACTGATCTCATTTAGTGCCACCGGTATCAACAAAACGTGAAAGGTAATTTCATAGTGAGTTTTCTGTTTGACACGCCTTACGAGCTCTTTGCCCTTTCCACTTTCATTGTTTTTTTATTGACGCTCTAGGCGTCTTCGGCACATCTTCCGACAGATTTAACGATTTGGTCTCCTCATATTAACTTGGTGTCCGTTGCCCCTGGCTTTTTTTCTTGACCAATACTGAAGTCTTTCTTGGAAGCGATTTGTTTGTATCTACAGGTGAGACGGCGATAAATAAACATGAATCATGTTTTTTTTGTGTGAATCTTGG
>OX596213.1:6730091-6838395 GCA_951394215.1 Glyphodes perspectalis | reverse complement strand
GCGGCACCGGCGGCACCCACGCCCGCGCCCTCGTCCGCTCCCGCACCCACCTCACCCCCCCGCCGCGCCCGATGCCGTCGACCTGACCTCGCGGCGAGACTCCCCGCCGCTCTCCTCCGACGTCGAGCGCTTCGATGGCAAGATCGTCTACAACCCCGACGGATCTGCCTACATCATCGAGGACCCCGAACTCTCGGAGGGCGAGACCAGCCTACCCGACTTGCCTAAAATAGAACCCGGGTGCATTGTCGACAGCCGCGACAGCAACGTCGTCGAGAGGCAACTCGACTACCCTCAGATCGCAAGTGCGTTCTACGTGTCGAGGAACCCGTCGCTATATGGCGCTCTGTACGGCAGACTAGCAGCTGAGCGGGCGCGGGCGAGGCCCGACGCACCTGTGATGCACAGTTATCGAGTGTTCAGTTTTCGTGGAGGAAAGGACGCCCCGAGACCGCCATCGCCACCTGCCGAGTGTCCCGTCAGCGTTCCAGTTAAACCCATTCTTATGTGTTTTATATGTAAATTGAGTTTCGGTTACGCTAAATCCTTTGTGGCACATGCACAATCGGATCACAGTTTATCTTTACTTGACACTGAGAGAGACGCTTTATCGAGGGAGAACGCTTCTGCAATCATCCAGTGCGTTGGAAAAGATAAAGAACCGCTAGTCTCGTTTTTAGAACCTGTAGGTACTGCTGCGCCGCCTCGTGCGTCAGTGTCGGACAGTCCTGCAAATATGTCAGAACTCTCAAGCCCATCTATAGACAAAAGACCAGATACGATGACCCCTGACAGAGACAATGAATCAATGCTACCTAACGGCACCTGCGATGACAGAAGGCCGAGTCCCAATGCGTGGCGACCGCCAAGATCGATGGCGGAATCGATGATTCCGCAGCATTCATTAATATCAGTAGCACATCCTCATACGATAAACGCGTCAGTTCAACCACGAGTTAGTCCAAATTCATCCCCACCGTTCCAAGCGACGCCTCCAGCATTCCTTTCTGGTACAACGATAGGAGTTTGTCCAGATCATCTAGGAGGCAGGCCGTCTGGTGCTGACTGTCCGAAATGTGAGCTAATATTAAACTCTGGTAGACTAGGAGGTCCTTTAGCGGGAATGCATAGTCGCAACTCCTGTAAAACTCTGAAATGTCCTAAATGCAACTGGCATTACAAATACCAGGAAACGTTAGAAATCCATATGAAGGAGAAGCATCCTGAAGCGGAGACAAGTTGTATTTACTGCATAGCTGGCCAACCGCATCCTAGGCTAGCACGCGGTGAAACTTACACCTGCGGCTACAAACCATACCGATGCGAAGTCTGCAATTATTCCACCACCACTAAGGGAAACCTAAGCATACACATGCAGTCTGACAAGCATTTAAATAACATGCAAGAACTTCAGAATGGTGGCAACCCTGGAGAAGGAAGTCTACCTCCAGCACCTCAGCATACGCCTCCAGGCGGGCATAAGCCCCCACTACCGCATCATTCACCTCTGGGTCAGAAACCAAAGCCTACTTTCCGATGTGATGTTTGCAATTATGAAACAAATGTTGCACGTAACCTGAGAATACACATGACATCTGAAAAGCATACCCACAATATGTTGGTACTACAACAAAATGTAAAGCATATGCAAACACTGTCAGCGTTACATCACAGACAACAGAGCCAGCAGCAAATCGAAAGTCTGTTACACTTTCATGGCGGTGATGCACCTCCTCCTAATCCAGAAGCTGCTCTTGCCGATATGGCTTACAACCAGGCTCTTATGATCCAACTTATGACTGGGGGACCAGGCCCTTCGCCACCTGAACTCGGTGCTCACCTGGATGTGGGGCTAAATCCTGAAGCGATGGAGCCTCCACCAGAACCAGCGGACCCTGAACCTGAAAGAACTTTCCATTGCTGTATATGCAACTGCTTCTCAACAGACTCTTTGGAAGCACTCGGCCACCACTTGGCTCAAGATCGGACAAAGATCAGAGAGCAGGAGATCCTTGCATTGGTGGCAGGTCATTACGTTTGCAAACTCTGCACCTACAAGACGAATTTGAAGGCGAACTTCCAACTTCATTGCAAGACTGATAAACATTTACAAAGATTACAGCATGTAAACCATGTGAAGGAAGGAGGGCCAAGGAATGAGTGGAAGTTGAAATTCTGCGGAGGCGTAGGTACTGGTGGTGCCGGTGTCGGTGGAGTGCAAGTGAGGTGTTGTGCGTGTGACTACTATACTAACTCGGCGCATAAGCTGCAGCTCCATGCGGCTGGTGCTAGGCACGAGGCCGCTACTCTCCTATTGAGACATCTCCGAGACAGCGCGTCTCGGATCCCCCGAGAACGTCCTCGCGTGTACCGTTGTGCTCTATGTGGGTTCGGCGCTCCTCATCGCCTGCCACTCCTGCAGCATGTGCGATCAGTGAAGCATTTACAAATGGAGCAAATCCACCAACTCCAGCGGCGGTCGGAAGGCAAGGACCCGACTCCTGATGTTGCTGAGCTCTTCCAAGTGATTCCGCAACCTCCTGAACTGCCCAGTCCGTTCGATCAACAAGACAATGGTAAGTGCAAGCTAAAGTTCACTAGTAGAGCGAACCTCTTGAAAACAATGTCTTAATCGTCCCTTTTTAATTGTCATTGTCTTCTAAATGTTTTTATACAATGTTTATCTTTTCATGTTGCACAGCGTAATAAGGAAATAGCTTATTTGTTAGCTAATAATTTTCCAACCGTGACTGTGCTATTGTTATTTCGTACTAACTTCCTCGAGGCGTTGTCTCTGTACAGTTACAGCCTAATGATAATTAGCGCGTTACAAAATAAGTACGACCGGCACAGTAAAAACTGTTACACCGAGACTGCGTTTTGAAACAAGTCGAACAATGATTGGATGCGCGTGCGCACCTCATTTAACCGCCTGTTATTTTTTGTTCCGGTAGATGTCGCCCGCTCAGACGCCTTTTTTCACTGGGCAAACATCGAATATAATACCATAATATTTATTACCTTTGTGCTAAACACATTTCGTAACATTTTATTCTATAAAGCGTAAAAATCCCATTAAAATTAATTCAACCAAAACCATTACCGTCGTCCATACCGATAAAGTAATACGGAGTCGACTTATGAATGTGATTTCGAAACGTCACTATCGGTTTCCAATTTAATCCGATTCGTTCCTTAATCAATTTTGTTCTGCATTTTTTACAAACCGAACCTATTTCTATGAGTAGTGTTAATGGTCGTACAATTTATTTAGTGTTAATTTGGTTAAGTTTGCTTTTAAAAATAAGGTGTGTTTCCCTTTTAGTTATCGGATGCTTAATTATCGCTCGTGACCGTCGCGTCGTGTTCAATCTAAGAGGCAATCTCCATTTACGGCGATGAGCATTTAGCGAAGAATTCGTAATCACAATAATGAGATAATTACACACGGACAAAATTTAATTTAAAGCGCGCAACATTAGAACAGGTTTCTTTAATAACGTACGCCTTACACGGTGTCGCCACAGTCGGATGCCGTCATTGGTCGGTGGCGACTCCGCCCCGCGAGCGAGGGAGACGGAAAGAAGATTTGAATTGAGAACGCGAATTTTCCATAAGTACCGCACGCGGGACAATGACTCGCATTACGTATGTGGCCGTCGCGCATTAAGGATGATTGCCCTCTTGTGATGAGGCTGCTACATCATCGTACAATGTCGCCGGCCGCATCGCCCGCCGCATGTTTATGGGCCCGGTGAAATACGATAAACTCCGAGAGAAATGTGGAGGCGAAAGAAATCCGGCTTACACCATTGTGCACCTCATGTTTATGCTTATTACTTATTTTCACCTTATTGAGCAAGCTGCTTTAAACGATCGATTTTGGTATAAATTTTAGGTTTCCATACAGCTTTAGGTTCATTGTAACGCGAAGCAATAAACTAAATGTGATGCGATAGAAGATTGCTTCTATCCATATTTACATATTCGAGATTGACGTTTATAAAACGACTGTCCAAATATTGGTATTTTTATAAACATTCCGTGCCTTCCAACACCAGGCCCATGGTTACTAATTTCATTATTACCCATCCCCGTCATCAATTCAATTTAAACAAGAATAAAAACCGGTTGTTGATTCAGTCCTTTCTGCTCAAGAAGTGGCACCCTAACACGAGATGTTCTTGCTTATTTCTTTTATAAAAAATGTCATTTATTAAACAACGGAGTGAATCCTTGATGCCCCATGTCGTTTATTAAAACTAGTTTCAAAAGCATTCACGTTGTAAAAAGTCTTATGTCTTCTAGTTTATTAAATTAAAAACTCAATTTATAGTAAGTCAATGTCGCCAGCTTTCAGAAAAAATGTAACTGATGTTGCTTAACTGTAGATATACTGCGCGCGCACCCACACAAATGTTGTGAAGAATAATTCAAAGTTTTAATCATGCAACATCAATCCTAAATAACGCAAGACGCAACGCGGGGAGTGGAAGACAGTAAAACATTCAGAGCCCATTGTATCCCTGACGCCACATTGTAAAAATCCTGACCTAAATCTCGCAAAACAAAACTCGCGCTGTACAATACCTACTTTACGACGCTATAACGATGTGGTGTTTCCTTAGAAAAGACCCTTTGTCCATTGACAAAAAGCGTCGGAGATCGTATTTGTGCAGACAAGGTCCCTTTACCTGGCATTGTTCTATGCTCCTACCAGACTGTGGGTCGGCGATTCCACATCATAAATAATTACATTCACTGGTCACTCCGGCTCCGTATTAGGGTCAGTTGCGCTATGATTATTATTCCGCACTTGGATTTACTAATCCCCCTCCCTTTCATTATATGTAACGGTTTTAACTGCTTAAAACTATGGAACGAGTTTCTGAACAGGGGCTGACGGGTTTCGGGGATAGCTGGACTGTGAGAATGTTTTGAATTATTAATTAAAGAAAGGACTGCTTTTTAAGTTGCGCAAAAAAAATCTTGACATCACTTACTTCGCGATTTAGCTTTATGAATGAATAAAGATGAGATATAAAGACAATTGAATCCAGTTGAATTAAATTCATGGTCTAAATCGCAATAAATGTTATGTATTGGTTATGCTTAAAATTTTGATTTCATCTAATAATGTCCACTAATTCCATGCATATTTTTTGCAAACTTGAAATACGGATGAAAAGAATGGCACACAATAGTTTGACGGTCCGTCAGATGCTCATCTAATAAAGTATAATTGTAACGTTGCTTAACGAATCTTCCGCTCCCTACATTGGCCGTTTCTTTCACCTTCCTTATTTAAGCGTAAACAATACGGGCCAGCTTCTTTCACACGCTGCGGCCTTATCCCTGGTCAAATAATAATTGCACACATATCCACTGTACAGCCGTCTCGCTCTCACCCACCGTCACATACGTCAACTCTCTCGTATGCATTTGATCCGATGCGAAACGAAATATTCGAAACCTTTTGTAATAATGAACAATGATTGTTTGCTCGTCCTGTATCTCCTTTGTGTGCGAAATTACAATATACTTGTTACGTTAGCATTAACCGGTGCGAGTGTGTGCGTACGGGACGGATAGATCCGATACCTTTGTCTTGCCGGGACGTCGCAAACAAAACGATTCGTACTAATAATATAAAGGAGCAGAATTTTATTTTTAACTTCAATTCAGAAAAGTTACAAACGCTCGCACCGAACAATAGTGAGCTTCATTTATAGAAATAATCTTTTTTGCAGATAAATCTCACGTAGACGTAGGTAGACACTGGACTTACGGAATACGGATCAGTATTCATTCGCGTTGTAGATTTCGTTGCAAGAGGTTCGCTTACTTCAACATCGCGATTTGCTACTACGTTTGTAAACAATGTAACTGATTGTTTTCTCTTTTGTCCACAGACAACAAGGAGCCGATCGATCAGAAGCCTGAATTGACTCAGGAGCAGAAGATGTTGCGTTTCTTGGAACAGCATCAGCAACAACAGCAGTCTCAACATCAACAGCAGCAACAACAACAGCAACAACAACAACAACAACAACAACAAGTGCAGCAAAGCGCTAATGAGAGAGACGAGGAGCGCGAGACACCTGGCCCTCACGCGTGTCCCTACTGTAACTTTAGCTGCGGCAGTGAAGCCCGGCTGCACGCACATGTCTCGTCCATACACGGCGACACCGTGAGACATTTCATCTGCCCGTTATGTCAAGATGCATTCAAAGAGAGACCGGCCCTTGAACGACATGTCATGCAAATACATTCAGTCAATTCAGAGGGCCTGCAGAGATTGTTGCTACTCGTCGATCAAAGTCACTGGTTGAACGGTGGACAGTCGCAGAGAGATGAATCGAAGCAGGGCGAGGATGAGAGGGAAATTTCCTCGCCTCGTTCGGAGGGCAGCGTGGATGGAGAGACGGAGCGTTGTCTAACATGCAATAGGACTTTCCGAAATGTCGATGAACTTTGCCAACACCAGAATGAGACTGGTCATCTTGAACTGAAGCAGACTCCTCAAGGACCGGGGTACGTGTGCTGGAAAAAGGGCTGCAACCGTTACTTTGACGCCGCCCACGCCCTTCAAAACCATTTCAGGGAAGCGCACGCTCGCAACTCGATAGCGAATATGTCTGTTTCAGAAAAACACGTGTACAAGTACCGTTGCAATCAATGCAGTCTTGCCTTTAAAACAATTGAAAAATTGCAACTGCATTCTCAATACCACGTCATACGAGATGCCACCAAATGTGTTTTATGCGGGCGGAGTTTCAGATCTGTGCTCGCTCTTCAAAAGCACGTTGAAACCTCCCATCCTGAGTTATCCGAAGAGGAATTGTCCGCATTCAAGAGAAGCCTTGCCTCAAATCCTTTATTACAATCCAATCAAGGTACGGCGTTGGACTCTGCCACTGCAGAGTTACTGCGCAAGGAAGCGCTTAGAACGCCAGACGACGAATTGGCCGACACGGAAGATAGAGATTCAAGCGCGACTGTCGCAGATGAATCGGGCCACAATGACGCTGAAAACTCTGATGATTCGATAATTTACAAAGATCAACAATTTTTGGAAGATTACTTGAATTCTCAAGCCATGGCGGAGGACTCGTACAATGACCCTAACAGGAAGTACAAATGCCACAGGTGCAAAGTGGCGTTCACTCGCCAATCTTATCTAACAGCGCATAACAAAACATTGTTACATAGGAAAGGAGAAAAACTGACATATCCAATGGAAAAATATCTTGACCCAAACAGACCATTCAAATGCGACGTATGCAAAGAGTCGTTCACACAAAAGAATATATTGCTAGTTCATTATAATAGTGTGAGCCATTTGCACAAATTGAAACGGGCCATGCAAGAACAACAGAATAATAACAACCCTCCCGTGTCGCCCGGAGCGGGCTCCGCGCCCTCTAATTTGACACTCACGCCGAAGAGCACGTCGAGTGAGGAGGACGACCGCAAGCGCTACAAATGCAATATTTGCAAAGTTGCTTACACGCAGGGCAGCACGCTTGACATCCATATGCGCTCCGTGCTGCACCAGACGCGAGCCGGCAAGCTGCAAGAGCTCGCCGCGGCCGGACACGTGGACTTGTCGCGACCTTTAGTTGAGCAACCGGACAGGAACGACCCCGCCAAAATTTTACAAGACGTATTGTCGCCGAAAAATACATCCCCTTCGTCTACGAGCAGTGGGGGCCCGCGCTCCTCGCCCCCCGCGCGCCCAGGTAGCCCGCGGTCCCCGCGCGCAGGTAGCGCCTCGTGCGATCGTTGCCACGCGTCATTTCCTACCGGGGAGCTACTCGACGCACATCGTGCGACCTCATGCCCATTTGGCGATGCGCGGGCGCATTCGCCACTAGGTGACGCAGAAGCTGCGGCCCTCGACGAAATGGTCGCCAAGGGCAACCCGCCCAAACGAAACTCGCAAATGTACAAGCAACTACTGGAGACCTTCGGCTTCGATCTCGTCATGCAGTACAATGAGAACCAGCGGCGAAAATTGCAAGAGGAACGTGAGATGGCGCGGGCGCCGAGTCCGCCGCCGCCGCCCCCGGAGGAGAAGCCCCCGGATGGCGAGGCGAAGTCGACGTGCCAGCATTGCAACAAGGAGTTTTCTAGTGTGTTCGTTTTAAAAACTCACTGTGAAGAAGTGCATAAAGACAAAGTTCCGCTGGAGTTTTTGGAACAGTTCGCGGAGCAGTTCAAATCGGAGTACGAAAGGAAGTCTGGTGCACCGAACTCGCCGCGGGCTGCTTCTCCGGCGCCGCAGGGCGAGCGGTCGCCTTCTCCGCGCGGGGATGGCGCTGGGAACTTCAATGAGAACGGGAACGCGCCTGGTGAAGCGCAGGCTGGTGCCCTACTGGCTGCGCAGGTGCAGGAGATGCAGGCGGCTCTGAATATGCTGCAGCTGCAGCAGCAGTTGGGACAGCTGCACCCGATGGTGGCGCAGATGCTGTCGCTGGGCCTGCCGCTCGGCCTGAACGTCGGTGCGCTGGCGGCCATGAACCTACAGCCCCCTCTGGTGCCCCTGATGCTGCCTCCTCCGCCCTTCGACACCATGCCTTTTGCTCACGATGCACAGTTGAAACAGCAGCAGCTGTTACAACAACAACAACAGGTCAGTTTTGTGTTCGTTAACTTGACAATTACAGTATTACGTATAAGTGTCAAATTGCAATTTGCACACTTTTTACATTTGAAGTAATTTAGATGTTGGTCGGTCGTTTAGTTGATTATACCTATCTACAGAAGCTACAAATTATACATATTAATTTGATAAAGCTAGATACCTAAAAATATTTACCTAGTAATTATTCGAAGTGATAACTACGGTTCTCTCTGCCTACCCCGCTAGGGAAGTGGCATCAAGTTTAGTTAGTTAGTTTAACTTCGAAAAAGATGCGCCACGAAAAACGTATGAAAGCCCAAAAATCTATTTGCTTGCATTTGGCTAACAGTCACTTTAATGTGTTATATGACAATCTCATATTATAAATGCATTGTGTGGTAATGGCCTAAGATAAACTTAATTATAATCTTTGATATCCAATTTTAAAGGCAACATTATTTACATCATATAAATGCTCGCCATTAAATTTCATATTATTGTTATTAGATTTTCCAATTAACTGATAATAAAGTAAACCATAAACGTTTATATTATTACTCCGTTATTAAGACTATAATAATCTGCACCTATCCTTATTTTATATTGCATTTGCCATAGTTTAACCGTACCTTAATTTTTAGCACGAATTCTAATAATAATATCTGATAAATTAATAACTAATTAATGAATAATAATAAATTGTCATTAATAATAGTAGTAATATAATGTTAATCTCCCAAATACTAATGCATTTTATGTTTTACATGTCCTATTGGATGTAAAAATAATTGAAGGTTGCGTAAGCTTTATGCTTTATACACGAGTATAAAAATATGATTCCATAATTTAATACATGTAGGATCGTATTGACTACATAACTTAATATCGGGTTGTACAAATAAGCTAAATATGAAGGGTTACTTAGTACCTATAAGTCGCTATAAGATAAGCGGACCGATTTAACGTCGACTATCTGTTTGCACAAAGCAACAGAGCGCCTATTGTTACACCTCTGGGCTCGGCCGTCTTTTTATTATTATTCAAAGTTACCTGCAAACACTAAAGAAACTAATGCGGATAAATGTATAACTATTTGAAATTTTTCTTTGTTCGTTCAACTCACGTGGCTTTAGTTTTCAATGGTTGCGGTGTTATCAGTATGTAAACGCAATAAAATAAATATTTATGTTCCTCTATTGTTTACAGGCAAATGCTGCCGCTGGACAAAAACGGGCTCGAACTCGCATCACTGACGAGCAACTCAAGATACTGAGGGCTCACTTCGATATCAACAACTCTCCCAGCGACGAGGCGATCGCCAAAATGGCTAAGCAATCCGGCCTTGCCACCAAGGTAATCAAACACTGGTTCAGAAATACATTGTTCAAAGAGCGCCAGCGTAATAAGGACTCGCCGTACAATTTCAACAATCCGCCATCAACAACTCTCAATCTGGAAGAGTATGAGAAAACTGGAGAGGCTAAAGTAACGCCTTTGGATACGTCTGCCAGTTCTGATGAAGGTAAACCACCACCAGAGAAGAAGGCAAAAACTGAGGATTTGATGGTCAATCAACAGGAAGTTAAGTGTGAGCCAAACGATGAGCTCACGTTGGAGGAAAAGTACAACTCGTACGAAGACAGGCATCAGGAGGACAAGAGCTTTGTCTTTCCTCACGCACCATCCCAAAGCCCTGCTCCAAGCGTAAACCATTCGGACCTTAGCATCTCCCGGCCGCAGACGCCGACGCATATGTCCTTGAATTCCCTAATTCAGTCTCAATTAGACTCGATCCCAGCTACGAGTATACCGCAACCGCCGCATCCATCGATGTTGCCACCGAAATTGAATCCTAATTTCACGTCCCCAAACTCCGCGCCCCCGAACGTCCTACCTTTGACCCCAAATCGCAGCCTCAGTCCTGGCAGGGGACCGGCCGATTTCGGACTTTCCGGGGGCAACTCGAACGGATCCAACAGCTCGGGGTCTTCTGGCAAACGCGCCAACAGAACTAGATTCACTGATTACCAAATCAAAGTTCTCCAAGAGTTTTTTGAAAACAACGCTTATCCGAAAGACGATGATCTTGAATACCTATCTAAACTACTCGGATTAAGCCCTAGAGTAATAGTCGTGTGGTTTCAAAACGCTCGCCAGAAAGCGAGGAAGGTGTACGAGAACCAACCAGCGGCCGAGCCACCGGCCGGAGCCACCGACGACGCTAACCGATTTCAACGCACACCTGGACTTAACTACCAATGCAAGAAGTGCCAATTAGTGTTCCAGCGATATTACGAGTTAATTAGACATCAAAAGACACATTGTTTTAAAGAGGAAGACGCTAAAAGATCAGCCCAGGCCCAAGCGGCGGCCGCGCAGGTAGCTGCAACATTGAGCAGTGAAGACTCAAATTCAAGCACAGTTGAGCACCACGCACCCCATGTGCCTGTCTCGCCAGCTCCACCCCGCACCCCAACACCCGCTGCTCCCAACTACCCCGTGTCTCCGGCGCCCCCCGCGCCACACACTCCAGTCACACCGCTATCACATCCACCACGAGAAGAAAAAGATGGCAACTTTCAATGCGATAAATGCAACCTTGTCTTCCCTCGATTTGATTTGTGGCGGGAACATCAACTTGTTCACATAATGAACCCTAACTTATTTCCCACATATCCACCGGATTCCCCATTTGGTATCCTGCAGCAACATGCTCAATTACAACAACTGAACGCTTCCCTCGGAAACGATGAGGCAAGACACCCTTTAGTAGCAGCTTTAAATCAACAAGTCGCTAAAAGGAAATTTGATGAGTTCGAAGAAGTGGAAACTGGAGAACAGCCTAAAGACAAACGGTTGAGGACAACAATTTTACCTGAACAACTGGACTATCTCTACCAAAAATACCAAATCGAATCGAATCCTTCACGAAAGATGCTTGAGAATATAGCACGAGAGGTTGGATTAAAAAAGAGAGTGGTACAAGTTTGGTTCCAAAATACACGAGCACGTGAGAGAAAAGGACAATTTCGTGCCCACGCACAAGTAATAAACAAAAGATGTCCGTTTTGTCCAGCCCTGTTTAAGGTTAAAAGTGCACTAGAAAGTCACTTAAGTACAAAGCACGCAGATCAATGTGCGAGGGGGGAGATCAATGTTGACGCTCTACCCGACGAAGAGCTAAGCACAGAATCAACACCCAGTTTTGGCTCACAACAAAGTGACAGACAGCAAAATTTTTCGCAAGCGGGGGCTCCCATGTTGCCCCCTATTTTCCCGCCTTTTCACTCAGACATGGAGAAATTTATCAAGCAGTACAGTGAGGAGTCAATGAAGCGCTATGTCAGCGAACTACAAGCTCACGCGGCCGCTCAACAAAACGGTGGCAATAATGAAACCAGTGAAAGACGACCTGAACATGGAAAACCGGAAATACCCCTAGATCTCAGCAAGCCTGTCGATCTGTCAAGGCCAGGATCAGACGCGGACGAGCGCTCTGACACTGCGTCAGAGACCATGGAATTCTACGAGGAAGACGAACCGACGTCACCTGTGGCAGGTCAGCAGCAGACACCCAGACCTCAGGGCAAACGCTTCCGCACTCAGATGTCATCCCTGCAAGTAAAGATCATGAAATCACTATTCAACGACTACAAAACGCCGACGATGGCCGAATGCGAGGCGCTCGGACGTGAAATTGGACTGCCCAAACGTGTAGTGCAAGTTTGGTTCCAAAACGCACGTGCCAAAGAGAAGAAGGCGCGGCTGGCGGCGGGCCTGTCGGAAGTGTCGGACGCGCCGCCGCCGGAGGAGTGCCGCGTGTGCGACTTCAAGTACAGTCATAAGTACTCGGTGCAAGACCACGTGTTCACGCGCGGGCACATCGCGGCGGTGCGCGCGCGGCTGGAGAGCGGTGCGACGGCGGGCGACGCCGACAGCACCCTGGCGCTGATGCAGATGGCGGCGCGCCTGGAGAGCGGCATGGGCGGTGACCTCCACAACGCCTTCCTGCGCCCACAGCTCGCCGGCAACGGTGAGTGCACCACTTGAGCGCGGCCGCGCCGCCCAGCGCTCCCGGGCGCTGCGCGACTTAGGTCCCGATTACATAGAACCTCGCAGCGGCGAGTCTCGCTCGATCGAGTGCAAATACTTCGCTCTATTCGATAATGCTCCGATTACACACGACTCGAGCGAGGCTCTTTTCGTGCCGTGACGGTCGTTGCTCTATTTTCCTACTAGTGAGTGAGTCCTTTTGTAAATAACGTTTAGGTGTTACGTGAAATAGTTTTATTAATATCTCCGCGTAGTGTTGGTTTCGCAATTTCAATTCTTTATGAATGATTCTGAATAGGATAATAGTGTACTAGATCGCCTACAGAATTTCTAATACATAAATGCATCTTCTGATAAACGGGTATCTGTTCAGTTTGTCTCTTGGAAAAGCTAATAGCGGCACGTACGCGGCCGATTCAATCTCAGAAATTATTTTGTAATTCAAATAATTACAAGTACCTATCGCTCGAAGCGTGGCAACCTGACCGAAACAAGTAAAAAACATTTCTCAATCTACTGGTAATAATATAACCTTAAAATTAGTGTGAAATGGATTATTTTTTCTGATACTCGGGTGCTAGAGATTTGTTTTTGATTAATTGTGGATGTTTCGGTATTTTTGTCGGTTGTCGCGTTGTTTGCCGACTGCGCCGGCGCGCTGACGCGATGTCGGCGCGTTGCCGGCGCGGGGGGCGGGCCGGTGCGGCGGTGGGCGGTTGTTCTAGCCGCCACCTTTCTGATGCAAACGCAACACAACAATGGTAGGAGTTAGGACGCGTGAAGGACGCCGGATATCTAACGAGGCCGATCTGACGCATGCATTTCGCTCCACATGAATAAACAATTATTCAAATCACACCAATCAGGACTTTCTCAGAAATATTACTTTATTGTATCTTCTGCTTTCTATTTAATTTCTTTCATAATTTTGCTTTATTCAAAACCAACACTACGTACGGATATAGACTAGTAATCTGTTGCATAATATTATTCTTCCTAGTTGTTCATATTTAAAACTCCTATTAGATATAGCGACTTGTCGATTGTTGTAGGATTGTAATGAAAACCAAATTATATATTTTAGAAAATTTAAAACGTTTTAGTTATCATGTAAAGTCATAGCGAAGCCTGAAGTCTATATAACTATTTAAATAAGGTGCCTTTTAGGATTGAAGTGTTTTGTAAATTATTATCTCTGAACTCCACTGTATATAATTAAAAAGTGTACAAGTATACTATTAGTTGTAATGATATAGTACGCTGTAAAATTGTCTCCGATCACTGCTCGTAATGTGTATTACGATTAGTTATCTATATAGGTAGATATAAATAAATATATTGTTTGTTTCGTCGAGGCGTCTTAAGAACTTGTGATATAACTGTATATCTAATTATTATTTAGTGTTTCGCATATCCTTTGCAAATGGCTCGCGACAGAGGCGCGAGGGTAAGCACAGAAATACATACAGACATAACATTAGAAGTTTGTCGCGTTTTACATGACAATAAAGTGTTTGATGTGTGGGGTCCCGCCGGCTGCAGTTTTTGCTATTCCTGAGCATTTACATAAGAGTAGCCCGGGATTGGGGAGTTAGGCGATATGCAAATATTTTCTTCAAATTTAAATGTTCGGCACAATCGCGGCCGCTCGCGCCGCCTCTGCGTACGCGCACGCAAGCCGGGCACGCGCCGCGGGTGTCGCCATTCTTCTATTTATTTATGTGGAAATTTTTCCCGTACACCGTCTTGATACGTCTCTATTGATCTTTCAAATGCAAATATTACACCTTACGATAGCAACGTTATTTACTCGCCTCGAGTGCACACAGTGTTATGATTTAAAGCATGCCTATTTGCATATCGCTTTCTTTTATTTTTTTATTTTATTTTGTGTTATGTTTGTATTTATTTTTGTTCTTTGGTTTTATTCTAATATTTTGTTTCGTGTAGATATTATGTATTCGCGTCAGGCGATTGGCGCTTTTAATTGATATTGACTTTGCCTCCAATACGACTTCCATAATTTTATTTTAATTTGTATAATTTAATTTTAAACTAATAACTTGCGATCTGCATTTACTGTTATTAAAATGAACGTTGTTCTGTAGTTGTTTGATACAAAGTCCAGTGCCAGCCAGTGAAAGTATTCTTGGTATTTTTGGGGCGACATTCGTCGCAAATATGAAAGATTGAAAGTCTTGTAAACTGATAGTATTATTATAATTATTATCTACAGTTATTATATTTGCAGAATTCGTTGAAATAAATGCAATATTTATATTATTGATTTATGTTTTTTTTTTGTTTTTGTTTCCTTGGTTCCTTTTACCCTGAGTTTTTTATGTTTTTAATTGCAACGTGCTGACAAAGAGAATGTAGTGAAACGAAGATTTATTTTTTAATTTAAGATGACAGTCTCCAGCTAGGAGGCGCAGACTTAACAAAATACTTACGGACAGGTGAACATTAAGTATAATTGAAGCCCTCAACGAAGGGAGATTACAATAGTATTGTCAAAGTTAGACATACCTGGGCGAAACTAAAACAAAAAGCCCCATCTTTGTTCTTATTTAAATGAATCACACAAGTATTGGGTGTCCCTTTGAAGAACAAAAAATATTTTTAAAGCATACATTTCCGCTTCGTGGGAGGTGCTGTCCTTTGCAATGTTTAAATATTAAGATTTATACTGTGCCCTGCAAACTGAACAGATTGCTAGCGAGTTAGATCAGATTTCAATATACTTAATGATATTTTCTTACAAAAATGATCGTAACGGCACGCTGCGAAGTTCTTTATTGTAGTGTTATTATTTAGTTTTTTTTTACTTTAGTTACAGTAGTTTGAATGCTTTATAATTATATTATTATGAATTGACAAAAATATACATTCACGACACAAATTACATTATATATTTATCTAAAATATACATTAATATATCTAAGAATTACAAGTAAATTAATAATTTATAATGTGTAGGTTTTATTAGCAAAACACTGTAGTAACAACTTTAACACTTTACTTGTTATGTGAAAAAAAATTCAATCGAATTGAGAACCTCCTCCTTTTTTTTGAAGTCGGTTAAAAATAACAAAACAAGACTACCTACGTATTTTGAATTTAGAAAATCATAACTGATACAAAATGAAAATAAAAAGATACTATACATACATAACATCTGCCAGGTTCTCGGATCCTGCCGAATACCCAGAGGAGATCGCGCGAGAATAACTCGCACAGGTAAGTAGCTATAAAGTATTGTATGACAAAGCATAGGTACTTTATTCAGAAGATACTGGGTCTGATATCTCGTAAAACGCTCTCTCAGTTGCAAGTAAATTTGTAAACGATATCTTATTGAACTTTTTCTTGGGGCTGTCTTACAATACGCATATTTTTTAAGCCGCCCACTCACTTACCAAGGGTTTATTACAAAAAATATTAAATTACATCAACACAAAGAACTAAGAATTAAGTAAAAAATCCCGTTACAGAACCAACTAATTATTTCATTGTAAGACACAATATATAGGACGTGCTCACCAGAAAACAAGGCTTTTTGTTGAACAACAATGGAGTTTTTTGGCCGATTCCGACGATATCATGTCGGTAACTAGGTGGCTCGATTGAAGGGCGAAATTGTATTGAGAATCGATATCTGTTTTTTTTTAATTACACACTCCTTGCGCTCATGTCTTAAATCCATGGCTATAGTTTCTATTGTGAGTATAGAAACTTGTAGGCTTGTAACTATTCAATCAATAGGTTTAAATACCTAATTAAAATAACTCTATATAGGTATATAGTGGGTACTCTGTATTCGAGTCTCTTCAGATTAATAGCAAGCATAAGTAACTATTGATTTGTTACTTTTTTATTACCATTAACTTTCAACGGCAGGTGTCGACGAGGACAGTTGTGTTATAATAATAAGTCATAAATGATCAGTCTGTAGGTACAGTTCTTATTAATCCTAAATTGTTTCTACTTGACTATTCCGACTTTAAACAAATTGAGCAAATTATTAACTACATAAATAACACGTCGCAAAAGCCATTACATACATTCATACATACATAACAGCACGCCCATAATCCCCGAAGGGGTAGGCAGAGTCAAAGGGGCAGCAGGCCCCTTTCAGCCAATAATAAAGCTGGGCTGGGTTAGATAGAAAATTGAGAAAAAGTAGTGACAAGTGGCTAGCTCGTCGCCTACACAATCACATACCCAAAACCCCATGTACCATTAGTCGCCTTTTAAGACATGCCAGGCAAGAAACATACTTAGCACATTATTTTTAAGTCCCACACCAACACGGGCAAAGGCCATTGTTGGAGATAATATCGATAATGCGTCCGATATTCGTAAGTACCTACATACGAATGTACACCAATCATTAGATCGCATCTTGTGGATGAAAGCATACTTATCCTGGGCCAAACCAATAGGCACATCCGAATGTAAACAGCAAATTATTGTGTAAATTTCATAAAAAAACTGATATAAAAAAAGGTAATATTGAGTTCCTATGGTTGTCCATTATTCAATGGGTATTTTTTTGCTATTTATTGAATTAACCGTGGGTGACGCCATAACCCATGATCACGTAGACCCAGAAAGGCTGACAGATCGCGGCCTTTGCACGTCTGCCTTTGTGGACAGGCAAAAACCAGGTTACCACGAAAGGCTTTACTTGACCAGGCTTCGCTCACGATAAAAAACGTCACAATGACAGATTTACTCAAATTGCATAATCAGGCGCAGTTTCGGTGAAAGAAAAATTTTCGCAGATGTCAGACTTCTGGCATTGACCTAGCCGTTACATCTTACAGTTGTTACGTATAGTCGCGGTTACATTGAAATGGATCTGTTTGTGCAGAATATTATATTTTTTTGCGGATGACAATTGATCAATTCAGCAAGTAGATAAACTTGCAATATTCGATAGACAGATTTTATTTAGGTATTATTTATCATCGTATATGGATATTAAATTAACTAGGTATATTATTTGTATTAAACATTGTACTCATTAAGTAGAAACCAATGCATTATGTCACAGATAAATGGTCTTTATATCAATAACTAGCAGCGCCCCGCGGTTTCACCCGCATAGTTCCCGTTCCTGTAGGAATATGGGGATAAAATATAGCCTATGTTATTTCCGGATAATGTAGCTTTCCAATGGTGAAAGAATTTTTGAAATCGGCACTGTAGTTTTTGAGTATATTCATTACAAACATACACACACACAAAAATACAAATCTTTATAATATTATTATAGATGTAGATTTCTTATGTGTATCTACATACAGTTAACTTATTAGCAATATAGTTTTACCTTCCAATCAAACGTTGAGTTACACTCATAAATGGAACTACCCGTTAATGAATATATCTAGAGGTCAATTAAAGAGAAATCATTGCAATTGAATAGCGTTGGACTTAGCTCCTTCAAATGTTTCGGTGTGACGAATAAGGCGCGCCTTCAATTGAAAAAATGGCTGCCTTATACGGCTTCTAAGAAGACAACCATGTTTGATAACTTTTTATTAAATTGATTGCTATAGATAGGTAAACGTTTCAGATAGGTCACGGTTGCTTCTATTAGTTGCTAGTGTAAGTTAAAGACTAGATTCTAACATGAGGTATTCAATTGTTTATAAACTTGTCCGATTATTCGGGACTAAGTATATGTTCCGGGAGACACCCCTATTCCGACAAAATATAGTAACAATTCCTTACTTGGAAACCAGTAATTGCTTGGCTTACATTGTTTGGCGTACTCATTTATAAGTATAGTTATGCAAAAGGTTTAACGTATCCATTTAAGTAGGTATAGGTACCTAAATGAAGGATAGGTATATAAATTCAATAAGGAATATTAGACCACTTAAAAGACAATTCTAAAGTTTGATTGCGATAAACTAATATGTATTCCAGAAAACATACTGAGACCTTATCTTCTAAAGACCTCTAATATAAAACATTGACTAAATTAGTATATGGACGAAAACTAATTACTGACTGCATTGGTTCTCTGAGCAGTAGATAAGCGCTTAAAGTCTGTGAAACCAAATAAAACAAATAAAAAGTACGTAAACATCTATTTAAAGTAAATTTCCGTCACAAATGACCGTAACCGACAATAAGGATGGGTCGAGTGCGCAAGCGCAGACCAAATTACGGGTTGCGTTGCGTCGCATGTGAAAACTGCGCTAAGTAGGCGCGAACGCATTACTGCCTTGTACTTACAGTGGCAGCCGATGGTAAATATTTGTACAATTTTGGATTCGATTTACCCAAACAAGCTCTCTGAACCTAGGGCCCCGCGATCGAAATTAGTAATAGGTATATCAAATGTTCTTTATTACCTAAAAATATACCTATTTATTTTCTAATGTGCCCAAGGAAGGCGTCCAAAAGATTAAAGATGGCCCTGTGAACAATACGATAATTTTTACAATACACGCCAATCTTTTATTTTCATTACTAGATGAAGATGACAAATAGGCATAGGTAGGCACGGATAGCTAAACTCTGGAAAGCTTATTTAAATTTTTAACAATACAGGTAATACATTTTTCTACAAAAATACCTATATAGAATTAAAATGCTATATTCAAACTTTTAAATCTTTTTTCCTAGTGATAAGTAAAAAGTTGTTTATGGGCATCGTGTGAGTTCTAAGGAATGTGGCACAATAGGTATCTTTTTTTAAATATTGTTTTATAGCATCATGAATGGAAATCTTGCGCATAGTTAATATAAATTAGCCACTATAGCTAAATTTAAGTGTAATAAACTTAACTTATTACCCATTCATTTAGGTATTTAGCTTTTGTCGGTACTAAGAATTAATAAGATTACAGAAACCGAAAACAACATCAATTTATAATTTCAAAAAACAATAATGGCGTTTATTATTGCAACGTATGAAATCAATCCTTAAGCGTCGCCTCCTCAATCAGATTGGCAGACGTCATTGGCATGGTCCTCGGTCTTCCGTGCCTTTAACACCCTTCAAATTGCAGGTTGCGCATGTGAAAACCGCGCTAAGTAGGAGCGAACACATTACAGTCTGTACTTAGCCTAAGATCGCCGCAAATTCCGCTAAACCGAACCATCTCGTAGGGAGCCCGGAGTCACGTCGAGGCGTCCCAACCCATTACCCCGCTCGAAACCGTATCGGAGAATAACCACCAATTATTGGTACGCTCTACAATCTTTTTACAATTTCTTCTCCGTCCAGCGTTATTATATTTCTATTAAGCCTTTTTTGTAATCAAACTACTAATGATTCGATTCCATTTCCAAAGCGGACGTGCCGTCTCCGCGATGTTAATGACACTCGTAATTAGATCCGGATGGTTTGAGAGCGTTGACTCTGCGGTGCCCGACCGGTAGATAATGGCCAAGTGTCAATTTTACTAAAAATATGGTAATTTACGGCGACCGCCATTTTGTTTCTGGAGGTGTGGCTGATGGAGTAATGATTGGCTATAGGACGATGCACATTAGACAGAGATATTGTTCATAGTTAAGGTTGAATCAAAATGTTCTAACAATAATTGTCAGAACACAAAATGTAAAAGCTCCTGAAAGTAAGATATTACTAGTACTATCTCGTTCTACATAGTATAAAAAACCTGAAGCTCATGACCAGTCTAATAGGACCTTGCACCATAGAATTGTAAAATCTTTATCACGATAAATATATAATTACACATTTGTTTTAAAATATCAGAAAAGCTTACTAATAAACACTTGCAAACGTACACATACCTACTTGATGCAACACAATTAAATAATTAGATAATAACAACTTAGACTTAGGTAGATTACCTAAGTCTAAGTGCACATAATTTCCAGTAGTGCAAAATTAATAAAGTGCGCATAAATTACTTAAAAATCTAATATATTGTCTCAAATCTAATATAATGTAGAACCGTCGGCTTTATTTGACCAATTATTTTTGCTTCTGCTCAGTTCCAAAATTTCTACAATGGTCTATATTGGCAAATTCTAAATAAGTAGATAATTGCAATAAATAATTTGGTTCTTGACCTGCGCACTAGACATCAGATTGAGAACTACCTATTGCAGCTCATTCAGGTAAAGCTGGCTACTACCGTTACTAATGTATAGTAAGAAATATTTAAGTAAATAGAACTAGATTATTAAATTTGTTTATTATGTGCCTAACTCAGCAATTGGACAAGCACATGAAATCAGAGACCTCATTTTTATGACCGTAATCTGATCAGTGACTAAAAAGCATAGATTATAATGTTATCACCGTCATGCTTTCTCTATTAACACTTAATGGTCGCTTTCGTTATAATTTGGTTATTAGTTTTATAGACATCGTTTCTCGAGTACGTTTAGTATAATGAGATACTTATTTTTACACACGAACATTCTCGTGCGCAAAAGCGCTGTTTACTTCTATGTTCTGTCCTATCACGTCGAAGGCTAGCATGTCTACATTTTGAGGTATAAACCAAGCAGAAAATAGCCTTAAAGATCCTCAAGTCACACCATCTTTTTTTTCGTATTCCAAGTAAGAATATGGTCAGATTGTGGTCAATAATTTAATCCTATAATACTTATTAAAGTGTACACTCAAATCAGTTATTTAAAAAAAACATCTTTAATGTAATATCGTTATGTAATCAAAACATATTGGGCGTGTAGTGTACAACAGCGAATTTAAATCCATATTTCCTTATCATTTTGACAATTTATCATCATACTGGTCTACAAATTTAAACATTTTGGATTTATCCTCCTGCAAAGTTTCATGATTAACAGCCAATCAGACTTGCACGATTTCGTGGCGTTGATTGCACACATCCTTTTCAGAAGGAAAGTGAACTCTGCGCTGTAGAATATAAGGATGTCGTTTATTTAGTTATGGTTAATTGTGAACAATAGCCAAATTTACAGCCGCTGTAGGGTTGGCAAAAAATTGATCATTTTCCTTTTTTCTCATCTAATTTTCTTCTTACACTATTTACTTATACTTATTAGAGATTAGGTACTTTTCTCAAAGATTCAGTATTTTTTACTTTATATTTATTTTATTAAAAATATAATTTAAGTACTAATTTAATACAAAAACAAGATAATGTATATTAAAGTAAATATGATTATATGAATTGCAGCAAATCTTGGATAGGCCAATATTACTACTTTTATTTATTTGCATAAACTATAGGTATATCCATATATACCTTTAGTTTATGCAAATGAATAAAAGTCGGTTTCGTTACATAACGTTCGGTACATAACCCATGTTATGTACCTTGAATTTACATAAAAATACATATAACTAACTAACTAAACTTCACGCCACTTCCCAAGCGGGGTAGGCAGAGAGAACGGAACACGAAAATATATTTCTCCTATAACTCTTATAATCAGAATATCCAATAAAATTTAAATAACTACACTAGGTTTCGGAATAGCTTACATATAACGCTATTGCTAATTATGTATAGTAAATTAAATTGACGAATCCCGTAAACTATAGTGCATTGCTCATAAGAGATGTCCTAAGTATGTTGAATGATACCGTGTTTTAACGATCTATGAATCTTCAAAGGACCTACTCCTTAGTTTGTCAAATGATACGAATAAGATCTAGATCTGTAGGCAGATGCTCTCGCCTGCCAACCCTGCAACTGACGTAACAACAGCGAGGAGGTAACGTGACCGCCATAAACAGCAGAACCGATGACAGTTCTCATTGCCAATTAGAAGTTCAATCACCGGGGGGCCAGCACTCGGCAGTGACGAAAAGCGAGCATTGTGTCTCCAGTCATGTTTCAATTTGTGAAATTGATTTGTGATGCGGCTTTCCTCCCGAGCTGAGCCCTCACGACTTAGGACACAATGAGGCGCGTGACAGTGAGCTATGTCTGTTAAAACCTTTAAGGTACACTTAGATCATTTGCCTACACCATATACATAAACATTAACTAAACTGTGCGAGCAGTCAACGACGAATAAAATTATTTTTAAGTGTGACTTATTTGAAGAATGTTGGATATGAATACGGTTGGTAAATAACGTCAATTGCTCCTTCCGTACCACATTACCTCAAAACGTGCTACATTATATAATTGGCGGACACGATCAGAAGGAATTAAATAACAATACCTTCATGTTTAAAATGGGCAACTAATTGGGCTGATTTTCTATTGCATATTCTTCCATTATTTGAAAAATTACCTGATCGACCTCTATCGTAGTTTATTTCGACTACGATAGAGGTCAATCATATCACCTATTATATAATAGAGATTCAACTATTTAATACATAACTATATTTTCAATATTAGGAATAAAAACATATAATTTGTAGTCGCCTTCTTCATTAAATAGGAAAATGGTTGGCGTCATCAGGTATAATCGTCGGCGACATTCGTCTGCGCCTGTTGGGACCGGTCGTATCAGCCTAGAAGTACAACATCTCGGTAATGAGATGCTATTATAGACTGGCTTTACTGTCTCCATTTTAACTATCCCCCTGGACTCAAAAGCAACTTGGGCCAGTGTTAGGGAACCCATTTCACGTTTCAATGTCAAGTTGCTGGTGCGACACGGCTTAATCCACTCCTCAATACCACTCGTTGCCTTTCGGGCCTGCCCTGAAAGCTGAGCGAAAGTTCCTTAATTCTCTCTGTCATCGGTCCGTGAACAATCTGATTGGCTTGAAATTAAGTACATACTGAAAATGGTCCAGATAGTATTTGAGGAATAGGTCTAACTTTTGCAACTCTGACATAAAATACATGTGATGATAAAATACATAACTTATAATATACATGTGATGAGATGACGATGTTGATACAATGAGCTTATTCGATATACCAATTTACATCTTATCAGATTTTAATCCACTAAAATTTTAAAGGGTTAATGTGCCATTAAGTCATTATTATCCACAGTTGTCGGTAAATTGTTTTATCGGTTACCGTACCGATAGCCTTCGCTCCCCGCTTGCCATCACGCCGCGTCAACATAATCTATACTTATAATAAATCTGTAGAGAGGTCAATTCTGTACATGAAATATATTTTCAAAATAACTATCAGGGGGTGATTAGTGATCGATACTGATGCCAAAAATGCAATCAGAAAAAATTTTGTCTGTCTGTCTGTCTGTCTGTCTGTATGTTCCTTATAGAAACAAAAACTACTCGACGGATTTTAACGAAACTTGGTACAATTATTCTTCATACTCTTGGGCAGATTATAGTATACTTTTTATCACGCTACAATCAATAGGAGCAGAGTAGTGAAGGGAAATGTTGGGAAAACGGGAGAAGTGACTCCATTTTTAGCTTCCGTCGCGTGTGCAGCCTTAATGGTTAAAGTTACATAAAAATCATGTATGACGGAAATAGTCTATATAATATTAACCATAAACGCGGGTGACACCGCTGGCACAGCTAGTATCTAATAAATAATCAACGCGAAAACGTTTCTAATTCGCCGGTCGCAAACATTTATTCACGATCCTTCACCCGTTACGGCGTCGATATCAGACGTAATTAAGTCGCAACCTCAATAAGCAACCAATGCGAAGATTGCTTCATTCCTCACGTATTTACAGCGGTAATGAAAATATCAGCACGAGCGCGGTCGGGACCGCTACCTAGTTGCCGGCTTCTGCCACTTTGTTACCTTTTTCTGTTACAAATTGAAGTTTGCTACCCGCGGAGTCTCGGATTTGTCTGTTCTTTAGTTCTGGCTTTTTCAGTGCCGACAGTTTTCACGTGGTTTTTGCTAATAATTTTAATGATTTGTCAGGAAATATGGGAACACCCTTCTAACTTAATGTGTATTTGTCCATCTGTTGTATAGCAATATGTTGTGCAAAGTGTAAAGTATATTATGAGGGGCTATTTACTCCAGAAAAATACCTAATTTCCACAGGATATTGGGAAACAAAGCCTTTATCGAGCGCGTTATGCGGGGGGTAACAAGTCACAGCTAATATATATAAAATATATAGATATTAGCTTGTTAAAAGAAAATACTTAATTTAATATCATGAATCATGATATTATACTAAAAAAAATCCTTAGTAAAGGTATTCGTAGAGATAGAGACAGTATGTAGGTACTATCTAATATACAACTCAATACAATATCTTCCCATTTTAAATAGGACATTAGGTACTTCTAATTAAACTTCCAGTTAGTTAACATACGTTCAATACTGAGACTCGTCAATTGTCTTTTTAGGTTTAAAATAAAAATATACTAAAATCAACAATATCAAACAACAAAATTCCCGTATTTTACGTAATGTCTGTAACCAAAGAAACAGCAAAACTCCCGTATCTTACGGAATGTCTGCAACCAAAGAAACAGCAAAACTCCCGTATCTTACGGAATGTCTGCAACCATAGAAACAGCAAAACTCCCGTATTTTACGTTATGTCTGCAACCATAGAAACAGCAAAACTCCCTTATCTTACGGAATGTCTGCAACCAAAGAAACAGCAAAACTCTCGTATCTTACGGAATGTCTGCAACCATAGAAACAGCAAAACTCCCTTATCTTACGGAATGTCTGCAACCAAAGAAACAGCAAAACTCCCGTATCTTACGTAATGTCTGCAACTATAGAAACAGCAAAACTTCCTTATCTTACGGAATGTCTGCAACCAAAGAAACAGCAAAACTCCCGTATCTTACGGAATGTCTGCAACCAAGGTGCACAGTAGAACAAGCTCAGACGAAGCGGTAAGATAATTACCAACCGCTAATCCCGCGTTGTTTCTCTTTGTTAGCGAGACGATTAAAACATAATCACGACGCTAATGCGGTGGGCCCGTCCTTACGGCGTAATGGAGACGCTGACATTGCAGCCAACTATCATTTCACTTCGTAATCAGATGTACCTACTTAGTTTGTTTACGGCAGTTTCCTGAATTGAGAATTTTCTAAGAAAAAACTTAGTTTAACGACATTTTACATCCTCAAACTTCAGTGTAGCTTGAGGCATACTTATGTTCGATGCAGAAGCCGACTGAAAGTGACACACTATTTGAGTAGAAGTCACGTGAGAGTTAAGACTCTGACATAGTTTGTTGTAACGACTGAAACAAGTGGCTTCCTAAATACAGAATACCATCTTATACAGTCTTAGTATAATCCAACTAACACTCTTAATAGGATCACATACATAACTTCAAGCCCATAATCCCCAAAGGGTTAGGCAAAGTCAAAGGAACAGCAGCCCCCTTTAACCACATTCAGCCAAAAACAAAACTGGGCTAGGTTAGATAAAAATTGTGAAAATGTAGTGACAAGTGGATAGCTTGTCGCCTACACAATCACATACCCAAAACCCGATATACCATTAGTCGTCTTTTACGACATGCTAGGCAAGAACAGTTGGCACATTACTTTTAAGTCCCAGATCAACATAGGACTTACCTTTATCTCATTTGCATTTATCATTACATGTTTGTATATTCTTTAGACTTACATTTAAACCACAGCTTACTTATAATAAAGCCCCATATATGTATTTCCATTTCCACTCGGGACTTGAAAACTAGGTAGGTACTTGATACTGCAACCAAACGATTGCTTAACAGTCTTAAAACGCTTACCAGCAAAGTGCAGTTCATTAACCTAACTAAGTTCATTAAGTTAATCTCGTTGATTAGGATTTATCTGAAACGGTAGTAGACAAAATGTTGTTTTTCAATCGAACGGTCGTGCGGCCAGCCAGTTTGTTTAAAACTTAAACAGCCTTTCAAGATATCGCTTCCGCAACGGTGAAGGAAAAGGTCGTGAGGAAATCTACGCTTTAATTAGTCAGTTGTACGTTTCCAATCCGATGGCTTGAAAGCTGGAAATCAATTAAGGTTAACCGGGAATTGTCCGTTTATGGGTCTGTATTGTCGTAATAGCCTGTTGACTGGCCCGTTGGTCGAGTGGTCAGAGACACTGGCCACGAAACTAAGGGTCCCGGGTTCGAATCCCGCATGGGGCAAATTTTTCGTGTGAAGAACATGGACATTTGTACTCGAATCATGCATGGATGTTTATAAACTTAGTATCCATAGCACAAGCATATGCTAATAAGCATATACTACCCAATAGGTCCAAGATAAAGGGATCATTTCCACAAGTAGATAATTAATTAACATTACTCTGTTATGCACAAAGGATCAAAGTACCTTCGATGGCTTATTTCTATAGTCAATACAACCCGTCCTGTAGATACAAATAGAAAGCAGGTATATGATTTCGAACGTCGTATCTTTTTTTATTTATGCATGCAAATGTAGCCCTTGTAACACCAGACCTTAGCAGGTGTAGTATACATTTTTGCAAGGGACGCAATTGTGGAATATCATCGCACTTTGCATATGTTTAAAATGAATGCAAGGTTAGACTAATATGTTGTGAGTCACTAAAAATTATATTTGCATGTTTGAGGTAGTTATGTTATTAAAGAGACAGTTTTCGTCTTTTGAAAGTTTCATGTTGTTTGTATAAATGTAGGCGATGATCATATCACCATCACTAATGAAGAATATTGTCATGACTCTAAAGCGTTCCAAACTATAAAAATATAAAAAATGACAGAGTACATTACCTATGTACTAGTGTGATTCCAATGTTGCAATTGTCAGAGGCTCTGGCCACGAAACCGAGGGTCGCGGGTTCGAATCCAGGGGTAGAGGCAAACTGTGATGAACGTAGATATTAGCACTCGAATAGATGTTTATATTTAAATATATTTAAGTATATCTATCCGTTCATCTTGTGTCCATAACACAAGCACAAGCTTAGTTTGGACTAAGAAATTGGTGTGTCAGTCTGGAGAATTCATTATTTGTTATTATTAAAATGTATGTAACTTAAACATTTGTATGGAAATCAGAACCAACGAAAGTATCAAATACGCCCAAGCCTGACCAAAACACCTGTTTCATCAACAACTATACGTCCCAGTGTCCCGGTGTGGGAATCGAAACCGGGACTCTTGCGTCCAACGCGTAGTCTGAACCATCGCTGACGATATTGGACTGTAGCTTCTAGATTCAGCTCCTCAAATTAGCGGCAGTAAGGAGCTTGTGCGTAAACGATTGCCTTAATCTGATTCAGTCTCTCCCATATTCCTTCCGAATCGATTAGATCATTCGACGCTGAACTTAGATTTGTTATGTAAACACACACTTGCCGATGTTAATATTATAGATAACGCAAAGTTACGTACATAATAAGTGAACTCAGGCCGAGACTCCTTCCATATTTCATTTATAATAATGAATACCGAGTGGAGGGCGTAGAGGCTTCATGTCCGAGCAAGATGGCTGCCGCACTTTGATAGTCAGATGATCTTGATTTGCAGCTGCTACCATTATACGAATAATCGATTCCATCTGTGCTTTATATTCCTTGCATATTAAATGAGCAACAAAATCGTCACAAATTACCTTAAGATTTGACTGTGAGATGTATTTATGACTGGTCGCACCGCCATCATGTTATTTTGAAATGTACTCGAATGTGTAGCGGAAAATTTTCACGATGATTCACGTGATAAGGCCATGTCACCCCAAGCGGCTGTGTGGCCAACCAGCGCTCTTTTTTCGTTAACCTTGTGTGGTTCTCGAAGGTTTCAGACTCGAGAAACGTGAGACGACAGAAATAAACATTATTATAAGTCAGGAACATGAGTCTTTACTCAAAAATCAGCTCATATATACGGCGTCGTCCATTTCATTCATATATAAATAATAATAACCTTTAAGTTACTCGGATTCTTTTCTGGCTAGCACGAAGTTTAACACAGCGAAGAGCACCATTCTTATCTAAACTGCTCCTCGTTTAACGCTCCTTAAACAACCCTCAAAGCTTTAAAAGCCCTTTAATTGTCAATCGGGAGTTAAACAAATCTCACCATAAATCACCGTTCAGTTGTAACGGTTTCATTCTGCCGCTGAAACTGTTAGGGAACTAATAAGAACGGGAATCAGTGCTCGACGTCGGGGCACCTAAAATGTTCGAGCATAAATTAGACGAGATGATATCTACTTAATGGCGCAAATAAAATGTTTGTTTTCGAGAACATCTGATTACTTGTTTTTAATAAAACTAAAGGCATTGTCTTAAATAATTACAATAATAATTCTACAATAACTTAATTTATTGCTTGACTGGCCCGTTGGTTGAGTGTTCAGAGACCCTAGCCAAGAAACCAAGGGTCGCGGGTTCGAATCCCGCTAAGGGCAAATGGTTCGTGTGATGAATATAGACATTTGTACTCGAGTTATTTATACTGGATATTTATAAATGTATTTATGTATGTCTACCCGTTCACCTAGTGTCCATAGTACAAGCATAAGCATAGTTTGGAACTAGGGAATTGGTATATAATAGGGTTAGTTATTAAAATTTACAGTAACTAATGACGATACCCTCGCCGTTCTTCAAACATTTTTTCATTTGTACACAATTAGTGTAAAATTCATTAATTCGTTTTCTAATTGAATTGTGTTCCTATTATGCGGTGTAATGTAGTACACTGCATAATACTTAGATTTAGTTTGAGAAGTAAGGTTCATTTTACTAACTGGATAGCTTTTGACAAATAACGGCCAATGTGGCCCCAATTCCAAATCAAAATATACAGTCGGACACGTTGTGCAATTTCGTAAATCAGCATCACGTTCCAATGTTCCGCATCCAGCGTCATTTTAGCGTCCCCCGTCACCCACAAGGAAGGGGCCCGCATATCCGCCACATCCTAATTGAACCTATTGCTCGCGCTAAATAGTCGGGGCAGGAGACTGAGCGATCCACCCGATACCACTGATGCAATAAGGAAGTCCTTGTCTCACTGCCGGACAGGATTCGATTATTCGAAAATAGGCGATAATGTCTGACGGATGCAGCATATTAGGTCCGTCTTCGCGATCGTTCGACTGACTAGGACTTTAGATTGATTTAGGCTTTTACCACTTTCGTTTTGCGTAGTACCTAGACCTATGAAACGTATGTACAGCTTTTACCTAATATGCATCAATTGTTCTAAATTATACAAAAAAACTTTTTACGAAATTATGACCGTATTTATACTTCTGCAGAAGTTTTTTTAAGTAAAACTAACGTGCTTATTTAAAGTGTCTATGGTAAGTTTGTGATTTGCTATAGAACGTCATTATTAATTCCCTAATGTCATCCCTCGTTCTTCCTCTACACCTGTTCGGACTATAATAATAATAAATAATAAATCCGTTTATTTCAGGCAAAAAAATATTACACAACAATATTGGCCCATATAATATATACCTTAAGTCTAACATACATATAATATAAATATTTAAAAATTTTCTATATTCCTAGTTTTAGCGCATTCCATAGGGAAACCAGACAAGTTGGTTCGTGGTAAATATTTATAGTTATGGCCTCACTGCATCACTAATAGTTCAAATGCTTTATTAAAATTTAAACATCATATGGTACATATATGTTGGGGTTTTAACCAACACTCCCTGGGTAATGTTAGTCGCCTTACTCGTTCAAGAAGCATTACACGGATATATAACAAAATACCTTTAATTGACTATTATGAGTATTACCTTGTTTTTCAAGTCCTTTTCGTGTTTCTATTGTACAATTTGATACTATTCTTACCTACATAACAATTGTCTCATTGCTCGATAACAATCAAAATGCGAATGTTATAACGGTTAATTCACACATTCGAATCTTTCTTCGTCCCGAGTCATTGTCATCAGTACTTCAGACTACCATAGCAACGTAATTAAGTATAGTTTCCACGTGACGTAACGAGCTATCAAGATTCCCATTAAGAAAAAAACATATTGTGCAGTCCGAGGGTCCTTCACACAATATGCTGGTCTCATTATAAGGGCCCTTTGTCCTTAGAACCCGTTCTTTTATTTGGCAAAGCAACGGGACTCACAATAAGTGTATCAAATCGGAATCCCCCCGAACTGGTTTCTTTATTCATGACCTCTTGAAACGCAGTCACCCTGAGTGGCTTAACTTTAGTTTTAATCAGGGTCATATTGTCTTTGTATTATGTTCGTTCGTCGCTTTGGTGTCCAGAGGTGAGAGCAGATGGTCGTTTCGAGAAACGTAAGATAAAACAAATGAAATGCGGTGGGTTGTCAATGAATCATATTTTTTATGCAGCACGATTTCTGCAATAATTTTCTGGGCGTTTTGATTTTAGTTAACGAAGATTTTATTGTTATTACCTATGCAGCTTTGGGAAGACTTTTTGGATTATATTATTAAATTATTATTTTTTTGCATAAATAGTTAGTCTATTGAGTGAATAAAGAATTCTGAGATATCGAATCTTCTGCAATTCAGTATCAAGCCTAAATACATGAAATCAATTATGTGAAAATGTGAATATGTTTTAAAACTTGTTGTTGCTATGCTTTCAGTTCACGTTAACAAATCGTGATATGAACTAACTAACTAACTAAACTTCACGCCACTTCCCTAGCGGAGTAAGCAGAGAGAACCGAACGCCATATGGCACGATCCTTACACAAGGATATGAAAAAGTAAGAAAATCCAATGTAGAGTTTTCTTATAAAAGTAGTAAACTTATTATGGCCAGTTATAGGTTTAGTTTGCGTTTACCCCCGGTTATAAGGTTATACTTAGGGTCCATTTGACTAGACCAGACAAATTGAATCATAGTTACATATCCGCGTACAGGTTCCCTCACAATGTCCACCCCTCAATACCGAGTGGTCCAAATAGGCAAGCAGATTTAGAAAATCCAGAAGTATATGCACATTTGAAAATTGCATGCTAAGCGAATGTCTAGGTAATTCGTACTCATTCGAATTTTCTTTGCACATTATCAGCCAACTGCCACCTTTTAACAGGTCCTTCAAAACACAGCTCAGAACGCAGCCAACTTTCTCGTCAGCGATGTGAGTGTATAATTCGCTGGCGTCGTGGCCCCGAGTCGTGACGCTGCGAAGGCATCCGATAATTAACTGCCTATTATGTCGGCTCCGCTGAGCGAGCGCTGTTTAGCGCTCAGCCCTCAGCGGGAAGACTAGACGAGATCATTTTCAAATTTACTCGCGATAATAACTGTTCCATACTTACATCTGCCTCGGAAACAGAGTGCGTCAGTCGTCGTGTGTGATCGGATTTACAGATGTATGTAGTGTTGAACTACATTTAACGCATCTATGCTTATGATGAAGATTACATTAGCCCATGATCCTGCAGAAGACATTCTTCCTTTTTTTTTTATTGAAATCTACCGACAAATGCCTTACTAAAATAACTGGATGAATAAGAGTTTTCTAGATTTTCCGAAACACGGTTGAGTAATTGATACTTTTTTGATCATCCATCCGGCTTTATATAACAGTGAGTGGCTTGCCTTGGCGTTTGCCATATTAAAAGTTGCAATTCTTTGAAAAGATAAGTTTTCATATTATTTGTATAAGTATTGTAAATGGGCTAGACGACTAAAAAAATCTGTTTAGTCCGTCAGTTAGATTATATTTTTTTTCATTTATTTATCAAACAAACATTGACGAAGACAGTGTATTTAAGTTGCGCGTGACGTCACGCCTAAGTACAATTTTTACTCGAAAATGACGTCACAAGCCCCATTATAGTTCAGATAAGTACTAAGAATGAAATTGTGCACTGTAATAAAGTTTAGAAAGTGTCGTTTGAAGCCGATGCATGCGGGTATACACTTGTACACCAACATTGGTGTCAACGCGACATCAACGACCTTTTGATTTAGACAAACTCAAGGTGAAATAGTTGGATAATTATAATGTTACATAATAAAAAAAAAACATTTTGGATTAGAAATCAAATCATGACAAATTTTGTCGCATGTTTTAAATTTTTTTTAAATGCAAAAAGTGTTATTGTTATTCATCATTAATCAATAATTAAATTAAAACGTCATGCAAACCCATCGCAGTCAACTTATAAAACACGCACCAACACAATTAAGTACCTACTAATCTGTAGTAAGATATCCCCGCTAATTTGTTGTCCCACAAATCTAAGCAGTTTGCCCACAAGCGCACGACCGCGCCGCGCTCACAATTTACTTTGCACTAAACAATGTAAACAGCCCATAACTGTCTGGTTAACCGTTCCCTTGTAATTATTGAGATGTTGAATTTGCAATTTCGCGCAAAATATCATCATGTGTCGCCCGGCCGCACTCGAATACTCGCCTTATGATGCCTTAATTACCTTATTTCCGAACCGCCTTAATGAAGGCGTAAGTCAAAATGACTTTAATTATCACAGCGAAACGCTGGAAACTGAGAAATGTTTTTATTAGAATGCGTTTAGCTGTTCTAGACTATTAATTGGTGTAATAAAATAGAAAGGTTTAGATGGCTTCACTTAGAAATGTGCTTAGATACACTTGTTCTAAACGCTGCGAACTGAAAGGTGTCAAGATGATTTGCTTGCCTGTCTAGACTTCAGAGATTATGTTATAATTCTAACATACTTAGAATGTATGATGTTGATTTGCCGTTTACTTCATAATCTCGCGATCTCACGATTTCGATGAACTATGTTGTTTGTTTCTGGACATTTAAAAAGATGTATAATGTAATAAACACATTGATGTCCTAATAAGTAACAAATTAATGTGTCGAATATCCTTAACCATTTCTTATATCATATATCATCGATGTACTTTTACATTGCGATAAGGCAACTCGCTCGCGCGTTCCAGCAGATGCAGTAGTTGAGAAATTAGCTACACCTTACAGCCCTAACACTGCTATAAGTATAGGCACTTCTCTTTATAAGCATAAATGACTAGCACTTAATGCTAGAATGAGGGGTCATGGTGCAGCATCACCCTTCATTCTGGTATTAAGAGCCATTTGTGCTACCGTAGTACTTTAATTAGTAGTGTTTGTAAGCAAGTCGCTAATCTTACCCGCCAGATGTTGGGTAGCTCATTGGGCACTTAATACCTACAAGGTGCAATGTTGATGGATATGTAGAGTGAAATCCCTAGTAATCAATTGATTATCTAATAAAATTTGAAACGAACTTTTCATATTCTCCATTTCTAGTAAAATCTTTTAATATTTCTTGGCAGCTATCACTACTACTTACATCTTTTAGATTGGGCAAAAGGCCTGACTTCAAATCAAATTATTGATGTGCATTTTTGGGCATTTCTTCAAAATAGGGTATGGGACAGTTTCCCACATTACAATGGTCAGAGTTCAAACAATGCCCCAAGTCGAAAAGGGTCGTACAGCACCTGTAATTAGACCATACGTGTACCGGTCGCAGTCGGCAGTACCTACGTAATAGAACCATGCGACTTTGTTGCAATCAACGAACAAGAGTGGCTATTAATTAGTGTTATTAGACTCCTCATTAGGCAAATAATGAACGTTAAACAATGTGGCAGGGGAACCACGCGACGGTGACTCGCACACACCACCGCTTCTTGCGTTTGTTTTTCGGAGTGAAATACGCGAGTGTGTAATTAGCTTAATGACACGGTGATAATTTAAGTCCGGGAAAACTCGATTTTTTTATTTTGAACGGCTTTTAATTTAGTTTTTCTCTTAAAATGTAAGAATCTTCTGGTCACCTAAAACATTCAAAATCGATGCCATGAACTCACTACATCTCAAATTATCTTGATATCCATAGTGATGCGAGTTACTAAATGAAGGTTTTTCAATAGTACGTATAATGTTCTTGAAGGCGCTTCAAAACTGCTCTAAACACTACTTATCATACTTTAAATCAGTTAAAAATCAATAAAGCAGCACAGTTTATAGGACCAACTATGATGTTAATTATCTACGAGTATGCTAAAAAATAATACTTACCACAGAAAACCATAGTTACCTAATCGGACTTGTGCGTCTACTCCTAGCCCCGTGTCCGTAGTCCGCGGTCCGCAGTCCGCGGTCCGTGGTCCGCGCTCGCCTAATAACGGTTGCGTCAACCGAACGCTTAATTGCCGCATTACCGCAATTACACGCATCCACGGTTTGAGGGCAGCCCTGTGATAACAGATTTTTCTTCTGACCCGAGACAACTTGATTGAAAATTAACTCTTTGTCTGAGTTACGAGCTCGTCGTGACAATTACTGCGTGTACCTCAAACACGTTATGTAACACCCCCCGTTGCTTCGCAGCTAGTAGGACCCATTTTGTACCATCCTTTTTCTTTGTATTCAACTTTTTTGCGTAAGGAATAAAAAAGAAATGTGAGTAGCTTGTTATGTCGACGTGTGTTATGCGCGTACAACCAAAAAGTCAATAAAAATACCTAAACCTGAATTTCATAAAGGAAATAAATAAGGTCTGATACATATTGCAAATTATACTTTAGAACTGGAACAAAAATGCAGTATAAAATTTTCAAATACTATAAGATATTCACTCGCCTTCATTTGAGTAGGTATACTCCAATACGGGTATCTAACATCAATCCGAATATTCTAAAATCGGTAAAACCCAGCAAAACAATACCAGCACTCAATAATAGGTTGCTGAAAGACTAATACCTAATTGCCTAGAAAGCTGGTCCAAATTGCTTCATGTTAGACCTTCGCTATACTCGGACAAGACGCCACAGGCTAACGTATGTGTGGCCATTATAGTTGGCCTCTTTGTGATAGCCTGGGATAATGCTTCACGTGGTCTTGCCAATATTTCTGCGTCGGACTTTGTTCTGAAATGGGATTTTAGGCTTTTGACTCAGTTGATCAAAATAATCTGAAATTAAAAAAGGGTATCGCAGCTCTTCTTATTTAATTGCAAATTAAATGTATTTAGACTAACAAGGTAAAGATTGTTTGACTTGTCTATACAGTCCTATTTGAAATCATCTAAAATTTAAATAAGATTTCCAGTGGGCCATATTTCAAAGACGTCATGGGAATGTATTCTTATAGCTATTGGTATCTTTAAGTATCTACTTAAAGTCTAGTTTAAGACCAGTCATTTATGATAAAATTGATATCGCTTATGTTCTTTTAATGCTACATTTTAACGCTACCATTGCCTTGTCATTAAATAAAATTATACATATAAATTATATAAAAAAAATATTTTTATATTATATATTTACGATTTCTCTTCGAAGCGTAATCGGCTGATTGAAAGTGATAATTACCAGTTCGGCAGTCCGGTGACCTCGACACGGCACCCGCTGGTCCTTTATCTACTCTCGTAATTAATTCACATAAATTCGCAATCACGTACTGAACAATGAAAACCTTGGACATTGAAAAAGTCACCAGTAACAATTTGTCATTACGTTTGTACGTGATTTCCAACAAGAAGCTACGAACGAACTCATTTCAATATCACCCCATTTTTTACCGTTTCGCGTCAATTTTGAAACCTTGTTTTTACACGTTTTTTGCAGACAACGTGACACCTTATTTTCGTGTGCCTACATAATGAGACTATTTCGCGGTATGCGAAGCTAAATAATAGCCGTATTAACATAAGGCCTTGTGATCAAATATGAAGGAATTATTGGGGAGGGGAATGATAAAAGTTATATAATCATCCACGTGTAACCCTAAATAGAAAAAGTTTATCGACGTAATTGAATTCTTTTTCGAAGAAGGGATTTTGTCGTGAAAAAGAAATTATGCTAACGGGCCTGTTATACGGAGGAGTCGTGTCATTAATTTTACTCATATTTGATGACGTAGTTAATGATTTCTTTTAGGAAATTTTCGTCATCCTTTTAGTATACTCACTGATATTCAATTGCATTTAGATATTAAATACCCTTTACAGTGAAATCATTAAAATTATTTGTAGTAAGATTTTTGAAATTTGGTGTAGAATGTCAAGACCGTATGGTCTAAGCAATACTGTTTAAACAGCTCTTTTTATAATGACTTTACACATAGGTAAATATGCATAAAGTTTTAAAAAATTTTTTTCGGATAGTCATTATAATAATTCCTTATATCTTATGTAGGTATATATCAAAGTAATATCCTAAAGTATCTAAGTATTAATATACTATTTTCATTCATTCAATGTTGTATGTACATGTAAAGCTATTTCTTTATTAAGCGCTTAATATAATCTTTTCCGCGAAACTATTCAAACTTCTACGGCCACATTAACGTATAATTACTGCATTAACTATTTTAAGTTGATCATTAATACTTTCAATATAAGTCGAATCCTGAGATCATCTTAAAACGGTTTTGAGTAATGAATAAACACGTTGTTGCAGCCTCAGCTTAAAATTAGCATTCTAAAATGAACGTGTATTTATTTAAATTTTCTCTTTTGTTTCATGTACTCTACATTGATGGCGTAAAATAGTATAAGTAGGTATAATTTTATTTATTACACATACACTTAATATAATTTTAGTATAGTTAGTTACTTATCTATGTATATATAATAACATATCTATAAGTAAAATCTACACATTCTTAACATTTGTGCAAACTTCCGGTTCAGCGGTAATTTATCTATTCTTTGAAGTTTGTCGCAAAAAATATAATTTATAACATAAATTATTTTCTATATTAAAGAATAGGCATAATCGCATCGTAGTTGAAGAAAAGCCGTGCTTAGTACCTAACAAATATATTAATTGCAGGTTTGTATGATCAAGTCAATAAAGGTGGTGATCAAATCAATTTCAATAACTACACCATTGCAGAAACATTTACCTATAGTTTCTAAAAGTCAATTATCATAAACCTGTAGCAAATGAACATGACAATAATTATTGCATTATAAGCCGTAGGAGATCTAGAAGCAAGTTATTTATGTGAATAAAGTTGAATGTTAAGTTAACAAACATTCTATACCTAGTACGTAGTTCGATCTAAAAAGCACTTCCACCGTAAATATTACCATATCATAAATACGTGCACCTAATTTTATAGGAATTAAATTCCAGAAATTTACGACAAAGTAAAATTTCCGTTTCCTTTTAAAGCTAAACGGCGATACAGAATCGGCACCAACACTCGTACAGTACAGTATACTTAGAACTTAGAACACAGTATACATACTGTGTATACTTAGAACGAGGTAATTGTCCTAGTCCACCTGTCAGATACAACTTCTTGGAAGCGAACTCGAGGTTTATAATTCATCAAATCATCACTAGCTTTTACTCGCTGCTTCGTCTGCGTGGATTTTCGATTAACGAACTCTTATAATATTTTATTAAATAAGGTCTCAGGATAATTTGTGCTTTCATAATTTTTATTGAATAAATCTACTTTTAATAGAACTAAACCTTGAGGCTATTTAGATATTAAATTTAGCATTCTCTTCAAAAAGTAGGTATGAAGTACTTTAAATACTTTACAGTTTCAGCTTTCGATTTAGAAATGACAAAACGAATTTGTAAATTAAGACAGGAAAATAAAAACACTAAATAAAAAAACCTTAACGACGCCAAGACGTTCTCCAAAAATTGTCTAGAAGGTATTATTAATAAAGTCTCTGCTATAAAATTCACACAAGTCTAACTTTAACTTTATTGTGACCCCAAAAATCAACCCAAAATAGGAAAGTCAGAGCAAAAACACGTTTAATATTGCAATTTTATTGGCATCTAATCGCCTAAAAGATACCAATTAAACGGAGACACGTACAGATATCTTACAAAAAAACAATAGAGACCTTGTTATTTAAAATCAATACTTTTGAAAATGTATGTCAACATTTATTATTTATTTGGATTTTCAGAAACACCTTTTAAAATGCGTTCGACTATTCTTTACAAAAAGTTCCTTGGTTTTAAACCTCCTGGGTTTTTTTGATAACGTCGTAACTCTTGTGATAACGTCGGTTTATTTAAACGTATGTACAGGTAAGTATGAAGTACGTGAGTGTAATTAAGTAATCACCGTCTAATATGTAGACACATACAGCAAAACATGCGACTTAATTGCTGGTTAGTGTATTATGACATCATATGCGTCTAGACAGGCGGTATTAATTAAGCAAGAAGGAACCTAGAAATTGCTTATTAATTCACAGGTTTCGTTACAATAAGAAACTACACTGCGTTCAAGGTTGGAGGCTAAGTTAAATTAAGTTAAAAATGAATTTCATTCTTAACACTTTTATCGGTAAAATTAATGTACGTTGATTTTTGCGATAAACCGTCAGGAGCAATTTTTTCATATATTGACATTAGTGGACGTTCATTTAAAATTAATATTATTGTGAAGTCAAAAACTTAGTGGCGAAACGTTCAATTAAAGGCGCAAAATAATAACGGAAGTATTGACCTTTCATTAGAAGCCCGTGTAACATTCTCAATGCTTTTTAGATCCACACAAACACTAATCACATATAAATGCACACACACCCGACCTTTCCAATTTCATAACAGTATACATAGATGTTAAATACGTCGCAACTTTGATGTCATTTAGCGAAAACAATGGAAAGATCCATGTCGCCAGTTGCATGCAAATACATACATTTTATTTAAATCACCTTATTCTTATTGTAAACGTATCTTCACCAACTGCTGTTAAAATTTATAATGCTATTTTTACGCTTAAATGACTCATGTGGGAATAGGGTTGACGGGTACTAGAATATTAAAACCGGATTTAGGTCTACAGTGAGATGGAATTTGGCTTTTGTCCATATAATAGATAGATATTCTTCAATGCACGAAAAACAAATACAGAAATAATGATACAGACAAATACAACACACAGTATATGATGTATTTTAAAAGCGTTTTCTTAGGAATTGGATGGATTAGAGGGAACCATACTACCTCATTTATTAACCGTTGTTTGCAGTTGTGAAATTGCTTGTTACGATTGCTTTTCCTCTTTGTTCCATTAAAAGCCGGACAACCCCCGAATATTTGGTCGAACAACTCCAAAATTGTTCGGCTAGACCCGAATCCTACAGCCCTACACGACACTGAATGAGTCCCACACCTCACGTTCATTAGGTACTTCGGTATACTTAGCGTTTTTTTTTATATGAGAGCGATATAATGTACCTGTTTAGAGTCAAAGTGATGTCTGGGCTACTTTGAATACTGATTACATTGGACACAAAAATACGCCTGCTTCAAAATTGGGCAGCGTATTCAAGCTTTATCGGTTCACCTACGGATATTATTCGCATTAAAAGGTTACCATGTAAACAGTCGTAAAATTTTAGTTCTTTACTGATCTTTAAACTGATAACTAGTGACTATTAAAGGGTTTGACTCTATTAGAATACTAATATTATAAGATTATTGTTGCTCATAAAGTTTATCGGAACTGCAAGAAATTATATGTAGACATAAAAATTTAATGTAGCTCTTCTTCTGATGACTTCGAGTAGGACTTTTTTTTAAACAAACTTTTAACAATGTATATAAAAGCATTTGGGTACTTAATACAAAATATACTTTCTAAATAATATGGATGAAATTATAAACCAACTTAGATAATTTCCGCTTTTTCCAATATTTTTAATTGTCTGAATTGATTCTTCATGATTATGATTTGAGACTAACTCTTTTTTGTTATTAATTCAGTAGTTTCAAATCTTAACTTTGTCACTATCAGCAATAATCTTAGTTGCACGAATATACCCTCTTGCGCATACACACATTACATACTAAAATTAGTAAAGTTCCATATCCACCGATGCGCAGAATATTTACAAACCTTTCATTCACACGAGATCTCGCGCGTTTTCTTAACGCGACCCACACGTTAAGACTTTGTCGCCTCTTAAAAAGCAATTTACCTTTCAACTTATTTGCATCTAATTTTCCTTTTACTTTTTGTCGCCCTCACGGTTGTTACGCGATTTCTATTCCGTTATGAAGATGCGCAGGAGTGTATCGTTTCGTTACGCGCATGTAACAGTCGGGGCTGTCCGTTACGTCCATCTTAAGTCGGGTGCACACTAGAAGAAATACGAAGATATTAATTCTTATTTCTGATTGATAAAAAGAGTAACTACCAAGTTTCTTGCCGGTTTCTTCTCGGTAGAAGCAACATTCCGAACCGGTGGTAGATTCATATTATTAGTTGATTTTCCTATTGAATTGACGATTTATAAGTGTTTGTTTCAAAACTATATAAATAAAGAGTATTTTGACTTCGACTTTGACTTTGACTTTGACTCTTATTTTAGGTTTTGTATTAAAATTATGGAATTGCATTCCAAAATATTCAATGATCACTTTAGTAAAACACTGTTTAGTCTTTCTAGTGTTATTAGCAAAATTGCTTACCCAATACTCAATCAAAACTAGAACAGCAATAATAATCTTGCCAATAATATTAACGTTGTCGAAATCATCCCCATTCTAGGTTGTAGATACTTAATAATAAGTTGTCAACATTTCAGGTGCCTTCCACATCCTTTTTTAACCACCTTTTATTACCAGTTGACGAATCGCTTCTCTTTACTTTATAATTTGAAAAGTTTCAAAGAAATAAAAATAAATTTAACTCAATCCTATTTTCATATCACACTTTACATCTCTACTGTCTCCCTGCAGTGTCGCCAGTGTACACCCAGCCTTGCAATAACCACGATTTGCATCTGTGCCTTATGAGCTTTCCTGGCACTTTTCGCTATCATAAAGTGATCAAATAAGTTATCAAACGCGCGATAAATCAGCATGGGACTTTCCTTCTGTCGTTACCATTGGCCACGGTGGACGGCGCTGACACGATGCCAGCTTTTTGCCATTCCTATGCTAATACCTAATGACCGTTCTGGCTTCCCGGTGCGCTAATGCGGCTGACCTCGGAATGTGCCAGAGCAGCACAGTAACATCTGTTCTTTAATGGTTTGATTACCAGCTCCGAGCGGTGCCAACTGTGCGTAGTGTATGTAAGTGATGGTTGGTTGAGTTCAGTGTGACAGGTTGAAAAGACCATCTTCGATAATTGTAAAACTTGTACTAGATAGCCCTAACGAATGAGTTTGCAAAAAATAATGATCACAAGCAAATGATAGCCGTTCATCTAGTCTGAAATAATGACGCGCATTTCTTTATTCATCGAGCATAGAAATGCTGAAATGAATAGTCTCAGTTTTGGTATTAAAAAATTATAATGATAATAATATTATACCAGAATACCCGATTCGAACAGAATTAGAGTACCAAATGTATATATATATTTATGCGTATGAAAAATCTGGGGAAGAATCTAAATAACAACTAACCACTGCTAAAAATCAGAAATAATATATCAATAAATTTATCAAAATGTACATATATCTTTGTTTAAACATTACTAAGACTACGTAACATTGGTTCATTACTTTATACTCTATATTATATATGTTCTTTGTAGATATCGTTATACCTAATTCGACATCGCCATAACATTCGATGGAAAAAAGGAGCAACAACAATGTGTATGTAAGACAAATTAATCTATTTACCGGGATTAACTTTCATCACGGTCATGGTCGGAGGGGAGGGAGTAATCTGAATATCAAATAATTTTAAATAAATGGTTAACCAATTGACAGTTACAAATAAGTTATGTATCTGGCCCGCTGACGATGGACGCCAGTATTATTCCTATCAGAGAAATGACGCAGGCTGACTTAGAAACAGGGATTGTTTTGTATAACTTGCATCAGCTTATTAAATACAAGAGTTCAGGACTGTTCATTGGTTTACGGGGTAGCCACCTGCACTGCTGTTACACAAGCGTATGGGATTATCTTTCGCGTTTATATATTAAATATAAGTTTATATAGCATGAGTAACTATAAAAGCTAATAGAGAAGGACATTCATCAACTAACTATACATATATCGTCAATCTCTTATTTGAAATCTTTATAGAAATATTCTTTCCATATCAAATTGACTTTTCCAACGAAACTTATCTCTAAATTGGTGGGTGTGTAGTATATTAACTTTAGGTTCTTATTGTTACAATGAAATAAGTACACACTAGCTCTGATCCCTTGTAGCTTAACAATAAAAAATTTATTCCTTCCAAACTCATAAATATATATTTTTTCATGATAGAGCCTATCGCAAATTATAGCCATGACAGTTGTTCATTTCACCAAAAATACAAAACGAAATTTAAAAAGCGAAATCCCTTATTTAAATATTTCAAAGGTACGTAATGAAAAGTCTCGTTAAGACGCCGAACGAGGTTGCAATTGTAAAAAGTGTAGGCAGCAGCGGGATCATTGGTATGCGAGCTGCGAGGCTCGAACAAAAGACATTATAACATCCTGTTGCCTCGACACCACCAACTCTTATTATTATCCTAATGACAAAAATTTATAGCTCCTTAAATTCGCCGTGATGCAAATATTAAAGCTCTCACACACCGATGCTGTTACGCCATGTCACCGCTCTTTTATGGGCCGGCTCGTCTAATGAAGGTGAAGTGTCTTGAGACGTTGTGAATCACTGATTTCTTCACTTAAAGTCCTTGTTTAAAGTCCTTTGTTAAAAATTGTAAATTCCAATGGTTTGCACTGTCCTTGTTTGCTAAGCTATGCATTAGTTATTGCTTTGTACCCCCAAGCAGAGAAAGCATATACATTCATCGGAATTGGTTTTTAGTAATAAAATATTATATTAAAAGCTACCTACATAGCTATGCCATGTGATTCATCAAACATTTTTTTGTTATCGTGAACAGCTTTTGTAACTTGTGGTCATTTGCAATAACACTATATCACTATCTAGGATCATTTAAATAGGGCACTTATTCTCAAAGAAAGAAACTAAATGGCACCATCAATATTATTAACATATATCCTAGTCAATGTCCACATTCCTGCATGAATACTGACTATGCGTGACAAGTTATTGGAAGTTTAATTAAGAATGCTAAAAGGTCATCTCTAGTGAAAGTTAGAGCATTCTTTCACGATATTAACGGGTACTTTAATTACCGCGTAACTTTGAGCTATTCGTCGCATTCGATGCCGTGGTGAGATGCCACATGTTCATGAATATTCAGTGCAGGAGAGCCCTAAGAGGTTTAAGAGACGTGCGGCGATTGAGGCAACACGCGAATCGATTCGCGGGCGCGGGGTGATCGTGTGTTTGATGTTTTGAACTGGGTATATACCGTTTTAAGGCCGTACTGTTTCGAGGCTATTTCCTTGCTTTTATTCTTTTAAAATTATTTTACTGATAAATAATTTCTTAGGTCGAGAGCAAAATGAATCATAAAATTTGTTTTTATAGACTTCAAAATTGAGCCACAAAATACGTTTATTAGTCTAGCCAGATATACGTCACTTTGTCCGTGAGAGTGATACCCTTCTTTCTCTCTCTGCGCAAAATGATAACTTACCAATTTAATAAATATTACTTAGATAAAACACGCATGTGTCAATCATAATACATAACACACCTGCCTCGTGTTTCGAAGACCCATTTATTTACTTTTTTTTTTAAAAATCACTTACACGAATTAAATTGTTTTAAGTCTCCACAGTTAACCGACTGGGTCGAATCAAGAAAAAAACATTCCTACAGTGATTGTCCAAAACGATTGTTCTTTGGCCCGCCCAACAGCTTGAAATAATCCTTAATTGAATGTAAACACGTAATTTGAGTTAAAATTGTTTACATGGTTAAAAGCTTATTTGTCCTCGAATTATTAAAGAAATAAGAATGCAAATATGGCCGTTGCAGTGTAAATAAGTATTTTATTAACACATTGTTTGGCGCTATTAAGTGATACTAAAAGTGTTTTGCTCTTTGCAGGTAAGTACAGTGATGGTATTCCCTGGATGGGTGTGCGGGTGAGTTGTGCAATTATTCCTCCCATGCGCTCGCGCAGGTGGGGCAGACGTTTGTATGGCGTAAGTGAACCGATAATTTAAATTGTTTTAAACGCTTTCATACTTATCGGGTGTGATGTAAGTAATGTCATAGAGAAAAGTTTTTGAACTATATGCAAATTTTTATCATAAATTCGTAGTTGTATTTTTTCTAATCAACTAATAACTGAGTTATTGTATTGTTAGAGTTAGGGTTCAGAGACATATTCTCAAGACCAATAGCATAACGTCGCTTATAAACACATAAATAACATCAGACATATTACATATATACATTGCTAATAGTAAATAATTAATTTAGTCAAATGATAAATCGTCAGTCGCAAGTATTAACGCCAACTATATTAAAAGCTGTAATATATTATCTCTTTATGCTGCTAAAGTTCAGACACAAAAGCACAACGTCACCACTTAAACTACGAGATCTCCGTCCTCTTTAAGCAACATTCGCATTTTATAACCTCATCAGAGCTGGCACTGTCGTCGGCGACTGTACCCGCTTGCCAAGTTATTCAATATTTTCCTTTTAGCTTTATATTGTGTACCGCGTATTTATCCCGGTGCAATCCTCGAATCTGCATTTAAAGCGGGCCCCAATCCTGCGGATTTTTATGCAAATGCATCCGACTCGCAGATGGAATGTCCATCACAGCGGCTATGGTTTGTTTTCGCCTAATTTGAATGTCTAATGCGTGGTCCATCTTATCAGCCTTTGTAAGTGAGCTTTATACTAATAACGCGTAGATGTACACTCGCATTCAAATTGCGTTTTGTTTTTATTAGTTCGAATATTGCATTATTATATTGCGGTTGTAGATATGAACAATCAATAACTTGACAGACAAATTGCATTTAACTTTTAGCATTCTTCAGAATCACCAAAAGCTCCTACATAATGCAATCACAATGAGGTAATATAGAGGCATAAGATAACTGACAACATTTTATTTGCGTTTAGAAATGTTAAAACAAGAAGGTAATCTGTAAGACTTTGAATGGTTGCCTTGTATAAAAGTATTTTTTCAAACAACGTTTCCCTTGTACGACATATAAACAGGGTTTTAACACTAATCTTCATTCACATTGAAAAGTACATTAAGTTGGATATTTATCGCGCACAAAATCCCGTTGTATAATCAACGCGTTCTCGCCTATTTTTATTGATTCCCCACCACCCCCCCCGTGCAGGAAGCAGGCCTGGAAGCTGCCTCCTACGGCGCATTCATAAACGTATCGACGTACGAAACATACACGCCAAGCCGAATACCACCCTAATCTTACACACATAAAATCCATTTCTCATTACCATCTCTCTAAGAAAGAATGGAGCAGAATCGTGCGTTACCAGCCACGAGACATTAAGCGTCATATAAATTACATTAGCATATAAATAAAGTATTTTTGTTGTCCTGGCCGTCCATAGTACAAACAGCTCATAGTATTATCCCAAACGAAAATAACCCTTATTTCCCAACAGTTAAGGTTGGTGTGTGCGATTGTACCTCTCAGCTCTTTTACGACGTCGCAGGGTTAGTCCGCGACATTTTTGTTCTCCTTTTTAGATAAATCCACGGTCTTAACGACCGTAAGCAAATACATGTTATCGATATACGTTTATTGCTTATACGAACTCATAAATTATTCCGATGGTAACACGAAATTAATTTTGTTATGAAAAGGAACGTAAATATGCTGAGATAAGCCGATGAAGCGGGTATGCGTATTGCCAATAGAATTATTAAATTAACTACTTACACACACGTGTGTAAAGAATACGCGTATTATAGGTACGTGAGGTCAAAAACCTGATCATTAGTAGTCTTCGGGCGTTGAGGTGTAAAATAATAATTTGCAAAGGAATAGCCTAATATTGTCCAACATTCGAGTGAAGCCTTCCATAGTTTAAATTAGTCATCGCTACAAGAATAGATATTTGTAATAATAGTGATCGTTAGTGCCGTATTTAGGATGGTGACGACAAACATTTTTTTAGTATGGAATGACAAGAGTTAGCTATCACATTATTGATGAAAAGTAAGGCAATCCGACGCATGCCAAACATGGATTGGTAACCAGGATTGAGATATCGCTGATTCTTCCGTAGTTTGCTTTTGTAAGATAATTGTCATGAACATTTAATATTTTTTATTTTATTTCATAAGATAGTATTGAAATACTTACTTTAACAATGCTGCTAAACAAGCTATATCAAAGAGCGAAGAGCTTACCAAAAGCTATATATCTATAAAGCAAAAGAAACATATAGGTTTGTACGAGTATATCTACATTTTTCACAACAAGGCTAAGAGGCAAAGTTCTGCGAGTCGTATCCGAAACTTTATAATGATCATATCTTAGTGATACATAGTACTCTAACCGGTACAAATAGTGTTTTGGATGCAATAATATTAAAGCTTCTAGAGTTTCATCATCTTCCTAGCGTTATGTCCCGTGTTTTAGACGGGGTCTGCTTAGACCATGATCCAGGATTTAGCGAGTCTAACTAACTAAACTTCACGCCACTTCCCTAGCGGGGTAGGCAGAGAGAACCGAACGCCATATGGCACGATCCTTACACACCTCACTCGCCTCTTCAACATTCATAATCCTTTTCATACAAGCTCTACGATTTTTATGACTCCTAACATCACCTTCTTTTAATACACGACCAATCTGGTCGTGGTAGGTGAGCCTGGGCCTTCCGCGGCTCCTACATCCTTCCACATTCGCATTGTATATCTGTTTAGTCAATCTTTCGTCATCCATTCTTTCCACATGTCCGAACCACCGGAGCATGCCTCTTCTTACCTTGACTCCGACGCTGTCCTTCAGACCAACTCTCTTTCTTACATCATCATTCCGAACGCAGTCTGTGAGCGATACACCGCAGATTTTCCGCAGCGCACGCATCTCGACCGCGTTTATTCTACTTTCATGCTCTTTCTGCCATACCCAACTCTCGCTTCCATATGTTAGCGTAGGAATCAGCACCGCATTGTGTATGGCGAGCTGGGCCTTCTGGCTTAAGATTTTGCTGCCTAAAAGTTTTCCTAACGCTCCATTCACCCTATTCCCTGCATTCACTCTTCTTTCTATATCAGCGGAGTACCTTCCATCTCTACTAAATGCAGATCCTAGATATACAATTTCATTCACCTGTTCCAGCACTACATCGTCAACCGTATCGTTGTACGCCTCTTACCATTGAGCTACCACCGCAAGCTTCTAGAGTTTGTGGACACATAAGATAGATCCGTAGCTAGAAGGCACTCAGGGATAAACTTAAAATTTAACGCAACAAAAGGTAGCTGCTAGAGACAATAAAAGGTACAAGTAATTACGGTAACATTACCCATTGGGGAGAGGACACACTTCGAGGAAATCATTCCGTACCTGCACACTCGCGTTAGGGGGAGTGCACATCTACTTACATTCCGATATTGAATGCTGTTCAATGCACCATAGAGTCGGCCAAACAGCGTCGTGTGACACCTTCTTTAAAATTAAATATTCGAAATGTTTGAAATGAACAATTTTTATTTTTATTTCATTTAGAAAAATCACTTTATCTTTAATATGCTGTAATCATTACAAAAGAAATGTGTTAAATACCTTTCCATTTATCGTTGTAGGGAGCATTTATACTGTTTAAGGCAGATGATTTTTAGATTAATACTATAAAGATTTGGAACAACTACACTTCTATTCGTGATTGTATTCATGAACAGATATAACAATTACGGGCATCGCAGGATAAGTCTTACCCTACGTTAAAATCGCAGGTTTGCTTGTGTGAAATTTTATTTTACAAACTACATATACATTTCTTTACTAAAAGCAAAGTAATGGACAAAAACGTGCTAAAACGAATTTCTTATCATATTCGATTTTAACACAATGAATACACTTCCAACAAGATATATGCCAGGACAAGAAACAAAAGTTACAGTATTTTAGATAAGAAGGATTATATTTATCAGATAAGTTTTAAAAATGCAGATTCAGTGTGGAGAGCAAATTTGATAAAGTTATTAAAAAAATATTTTAAATTTAAAAGTGCCAAAAATAATTATCGACTTGTTGTTTCGAATGCGCGAGATTTTTGTTCAACAACATAAAGGCAAATGTACTTTGTGGCATTAAACTTATCACAGATCAGGTCTGGGTACCAACAAATTCGCAGTTAGCGTGAACACAACCTTAGCTACAAGATCTGGGGCGCTCGAGGATAAATGGCACAAACGAAGATAGGAAACGACCGGAGAGATAGAGGGGACAGTTTGTAAAGCGTAATTATTTCAGAGACGGAAAAACTCAGAGGACTGGACATTGTCCCATCGAAAACTAAAGCCCATTCACCCTTTTTGCTTAATCTTACAAATCCACCCGTTGTGCCCGATTTAAGGAATCGGTGTTTTGTATAAGAATGCCTGTGAGGAAGAAATGTTTAAGTATTTTTAAATACAAAGAAGAACTTCAATTATATTACAACGGTCTATCAGTGATCTTGTAATTGTGAATCTTGACAGTTAAGTAACACAAAAACTGCAAATATCGAAATTAAATCCAATCAGGAAATAATTTCCTGATTTTCGATTGTTCGATTAGACCATTGAAAATAAAAAACATATATCTATAAAAGTTGGTTCCATCTTGGTCTGGGACTTAAAAATATTGTGTTAAATGTATCTCTTGCCTAGCATGTCGTAAGAGGCGACTAATGGTATATCGGGTTTTGTGTTATATAGGCGACAAGCTAGCCACTTGTTACTATGTTTCACAATTTTCCAGCCAGCCCATTTTTATTTTTGGTTGATGGTGATTAAAGGGCTTATCTACTATCCCATTGACTCTGCCTATCCCTTCGGGGATTATGGGCGTGATGTTATGTATGTATGTATGTTATTCAGTGTGGAGTTAACTTAAGCATTTAAAAATCCTTTAAACTCACACTACTAAAATTCTATAACATACCAAAATGTTGAGAACAATGGCAATAGAGTTTTAACGGGGCCCATGAATGCCTCCTCCACGTACTTACACACGCACGAATACTTTAACATTTTAAGAGATTACACATTGTTTCGCGTCTCGAGTGGCTACGGGAAAAATAATAACGATTTCGGGGAATCAAATTGACAATTCGAGTAGGCGACACGTGTACCGCGCCTCCCCACGAAAACGTATTCCCGCAGGAATGACGTTCAATCATTGAGTTTTTCATTTCCCTCTCAAGAAATGTTCGTGTTCACATTATGAGATGGGTAAAGGTCGGCCATATTTTGCATACTGATTACCGTTATTGAAAAACGATGCGGGTCACGTGACGGAATAAAGAAGCCTGCCGAAATAGCAGTAGGTACAAATTTACTTTCAGTGTAAATACTTCAACATTAAACCTGATTAAAGTCATTTTCTTCCTAATCGTAGGAATACAGCGTTCAATAGCTATTTTACTCGGGACTTTAGGCCACTATTACTGTCAAACGTAGGTTATCTTACAGAACCTATGAGTTACTAATTTAAAATTCTCTTAAACACTAAATTCAACATTTTAATTCATACCTAGTAGGTAGATATGTGACTTTTACATTTCGTGTCTGGTTATTTTTACGTCACTTTATTAGATCGATAGCAGCGCCCCGCGGTTTTTAACCGCGTATATCCCGTTCCCGTGGGAATACGGGGAAAAATCTAGTCTATGTTACTTGCTGATAATGTAGCTTTCCATTGGTGAAAAAATTAATCAAATTGGTCCAGTAGTTTCAGAGCCTATTCGATACAAACAAACAAACAATCAAATATTTCCTCTTAAAAATATTAGTATAGATTTGTACGCTGATGCGTACTAATGCAATATTGATATATTGCATCGTTTTTGTAAACCTTTTTGTGCTTAAAACTTTTATTAGATAGCTTAAGCGCGTGAGTTGAAACTAATTGAAGATAAAATCTGTGACAGTTGAAAATCCCATATCTACACCGAAGTATAGTGAAATTGAAACGGGAACGTTTCTGGACGCGATTCAGGGTCGGGAGTCTGGGTCGGACGCCCGGCCCACGCCCTCGCCAGCCCAGACGTGAATTGTCGCACCGTGCGTGTCTCAAGTTATTTATTCCCAGTTCTTTTTCTCGAAATTCCGTTGCTCGTACTTTAAGAGCAATTGTTAAATTAACTTTTAAAGATTTTCTTTTTTTTTATTATCACTAATTTGTTAAGAGCCAGTTTTGAATGTAAATATCGATTAATGTGATGTGACGTTGAAGCAATTATCTCAGGAGCTTTTATTTTTAAATAAATTAATAGTCATAGTCATGAAAATTACCCGTTTTACTTCTAAGTAAACTTTTTAATAGTAATATAAGTCGTTTCTCAATTTCATTCAATACTTACAAGTCTCGAATCATGATTATTTATTATATAAATAAATATATTTTTCAGACTAACACACCAATTCCCTAATTCCAAACTAAGCTTATGCTTGTGCTATGGATACTAGGTGAACGGATAGACATACTTAAATACGTTTATAAACATCCATGACTCGAGTACAAATGTTCATGACACGAACATTTACCCTTAGCGGGATTCGAGCCCGCGACCCTTGGTTTCGTGGCCAGGGTCTCAGACCACTCGACCGACAGGCCAGTCGAATTAAGTATTCAATATAACATCCAATTCAATAACTGTATATCCAGCGATGTCTGGCGTCTTTCATTCTGCGTAGTCAGCTCTGAAATTCCAATCACAATAATCCTTCATCCCAAGTCATGCATAAACCACAATCCCTCCGACAAAGCGCGGGCGCCCCTGCCATAGGTCATCATTACGACAGATGAAGTATAGACGAAAAAATTGCCTCGCCAAGAACAAATCAAAAATATATTCACCCTTCCTACAAACGTGACGTGGTTCTGAAGAGCCGATTTACATGGGCAACGTCACCTAGTCGCGTGCTGCGATTTTTTATTTAAATCATACTATTTAGATATTCCACTAAACATTTCTCCTAACGGCGCAACGGGAAAATAAATAGCGTAAATTTGAGTTTCGCTACAACTCTGGAATAGTAATCCGGTTGACTGACGGTTCAGCCGTTTCCTCAATATATCAGCGTAATTATTTGGCCGTAATTACTTATCAGCGCGGGCACGTATCGTGTATAAATCTAACACTTAATTGGACGGAATGGGTATATTGACAAGTTGCTTTGGGATTTACATAATTGCTTTTAAGACAATTCTATTGGTGCCGCGGGGCTACCTTAAGTTGTACAGCCGTTGTCGATTATAATTGTTTATCGTCTCTGGTCGGCCATAACTTAGTTTTAATTACGAACGCTTACAAAATACGCTGTCAAATATAATAAATATTTATTAATGTGTTTTGTTAACGGCCGCGCATGTGCCGTGTGTACATTAAGCCCCTCGCCGAGGCCTCCTCATTCCCTCCCTATTTCTTTCATAAAGCCTCCTTATCTGCGATTTCGAGCCCATTTCATTTGAATGTGCGCCTGTTACCTCAGTTTTTTATCCTCGTAGGTTATCATAAGACATTATTACTGTTATTTGTCAAATAAATCTTACGTTTCAGTCGATGCTTGGCTGAATCCCTATTATTGTTTTTGTCTCTATAATTGAAGTTTATTTTCAATATCACATAGTTATCATGATGATTTATTCATAGCTTTCTACGTCTGATACTAGTTACTGCTTTCATGTCGATCGATAAATTCGCCTCACCGCCCTAACTTATTCTTTCAGACCGTACAGAAAACCTGACAAAGCATTGTAGGAAAGATATTTTCTTCATAAACGATTAACCTGACTAACTATTTACCCTAGGAAATGCCCCAAAATTTTAATTTAATTCCAAGTAGTGACGAGGAATAAAATGGCGATGTTAGCCGTAATGAGCTCGACACTAAGTCTCGATAAAGTCTTAATATCTGCATAAAACAATGTTATCTCGAACGATCAGTCATTACGAAACGGGTTATAAAGAATACGGGCTGTTTATGCAAGTTTTAGTATGTCTCTGGTAATGGGCTAGGGAAGCTTTAAATTATTATCCATATTGGGACATGTTTATAAAATTATTTCTATCCAATTTTATCTAAGTTATTTTTCTTGATCTATGAAGATTGGATATAAATTAGAATACCCCAATAATTTTATATTAACCTTCAATTTTAAGTATCTCTATATAATTAAATTTAATATCTGTATATACATAATTAAATAGGAAAACTAAAATTATTTTATATTATACTACAATTTTTAACATAGGTACTTATAAGGTAAATTTAACATCTGCATAATAATACAATAACTTACCACATCGTTATCTTAGATCTAAGTTTCTTAGTGAAAGCTTTGGTTATTAATTAGTCAAAGCAAAAAATAAATCAAAAGTTGCATCTTGAAGTCGATTATGCAAAATTAATTAAACACCGTAATAGACAAAACCTTAATAAAGCAAATCTTTTATGAGCCCCAATACCTAATACCTATAATATCTAAGACAAAAAACATTAGATCGTAGCCTCCTGTATTGCTAAGAGTGTACCCTATTCTTTCGGAACTACTACTCAAAATCCTTACTTCCTTAGAAACCAAAGAAGCAGAACTTCTCTAATCCTTCTTAACTATTGTAACTGTAACAAAATAAACAGTTTCAATAAATAGCTAACACCCACTTCAAGTTTCACCTCGAGATGTAAATTAGACGCAACCGATCCGAGCACGCCCAGCCACCGCGGTGGGCCGTACCGCATGGGCGTTCTGAGCCATCCTCATTAGACAAGGCGCCGATGAGCGTTGTTCCGTAATTAAACGGAGCACGCATGCGCGCCCCGCCCACGCAGCCTCCGCCCGACCTTTAATTACTGCCACCACATTACCCCTTAATGCGCCCTCGACCCAACAATGACGCAGACGCGATCGTACACTCTTACAATGCTTATGTATACATACTGAATACTGCCTCCCAACTAAACTAACTAACCTGCCTTTCTAAATAAAGAAGGGTAATCTTGAGAAAACTGATATAGTAAATACCTATTTGGATGTAACAGACCTGTTACTTATTGTTCAAAAACATTATAAGATCCAAAAAGAAAATATTATAATCGATTTACTTGGATGTCTTGCTACCCAAATGTGTTTTGTGCCTTCAAAACGAGTATTCAATTCTCACCTTCCATGGTCTTGTGTTTCTCCCAGTTATTTACTCAACAAAGGCTCAATATTAATAAGTAAAAAAACGCCAATAAACATATACAGCGGCTTAAAGCGTCCTGCAATACTGAAAAGGAAAATAGCCATTATTAATCCCACATAAACTCAATCACAGCTTACAAAAGCCGGATTTTAAGCTATAGTACTGTTTTCAGAGGGTCCAATATTGCAGTCTTCAAAACATATCGGGGCGTCTATATGTAATTTTCCATTTGATTCATAGGATAATTTATCTTGATCTACCTAGAGATATCATCGATTTAAAAACTTAAACCAGTTAGAATGACTGGTCCAGAACTTGCACAACAAAAGTGTCAAAGAGACGAAGATACGTTAAAATATATATGTATAAAATATATAAATACTCGAATTGTAAGTAGCACACGGGGACGTTACATATAATATATAGTATATGTACGTGGAGGCAAATGTGCTCATTTGTTACAAAAGTGGGGGTGGGGGGAGGGTGTTACGAATGCGGCCCGCGTTCAGAAGCTTTCTCATTTTTCACTACATTGGTTTTACGTGTGAATTATTGTTTGTTGCTCTCTTCCTGCGTACTTTGTTTGTTTAGGGAAAATGTAAGGTGTTCGCTCTTACTTTTGTAATTACAAATGTAATTTTCTTAACTGATTCCCTTAATTATACTTTAGTGTATTTAAGATTTTTGGTGTGAGAATGTATATATACATCACACCTGAAATAACTATTTAGTTTTTTTTTATTTATTTATCTTATGCTTCTGGGCAGTGAACAGTGATTTCCAGACCATTGGTTTGTTACAAAACGCGACTAGATTCTAGATTAACTAGTTTTATTAATGTATTTAAAGTTGTAAATAAGGTATTCTAAAAATCATTTACTCTCAATCTTGTTTCTGTCTCATTACACTGCTCGATTTTGAATAAAGTTCCACCATTATCTTTAAACCTGAAAAAAACTATGACTACCATTGACTATCCTAAGTAAAAATATTTTACAGTCATTAATAGTCAGTCTCCTTTTTACGTCCCACGAATTCCTTGAAACCCAATGAACGAGCGACTGGTCCCCACAATAGTAGCTAAGTACCTATGTAAGTAAGTACCCACATGAATTTGACTACATCATCATCCTCCTAGCGTTATGTCCCGTTCTTAGTCGGGGTTCGCTTAGACCATGATCCAGGATTCAACGAGTCTGGTTGAAGCGACCTTCCTAACCCTTAGATAGGGGAACCAGACAATTTTTGGATCATGGTTACACATCCATAGCTGTTGAAATGTGCAGGTTTCATCACGATGTCTTCCCTCACCGCCGAGCTAGTGGTATTATAGATTTGAAAGATCCGGAGGTATGTGCCCGGGTTTGAACCCGCAACCCTCGGTTAAGAGGCGCGTGTCCTTACCATTGAGCTACCACCGCTCGCACATGAATCTGACTACATAGGTGCGAAATGATGTCCACACAAACAGAAACTCGTACGTCGTTATAAGTAATGGTTCTCATTGCGCATGCACGCGTGGTCCCGGTTCCCTCAAGTTCAGCCCTCACATACCGAAATTGGGACTTTTGTTGAGCTGAGGACGCATTAAAACTTCCAGAGAATTCGCAATTGAAATCCAAGTAATAAAGAATATGCCATATATTACGGGAAACGTGTGTGGATCATGTTTATAAGGCAGGCTGCTCACTGTGGACTGTGAATAGTAAAACATGTTTGATTTGAATTATAGAATTGAAAGGATATTAATGTGCCCGTAGGTATCTAATGTACTCGGTCTTAAACATGCATTTTTGTATGTCGATATAATCATAATCATATGAATTAGCACAAAAACTAAGCATTTGAATGCGTGAATGTTACCATGAATATATATATGTTATGTAAAAACATAAGAGATCCTATAATTTTAAGATAGTTGTTTTTTACGCGTAAAACAGGTTTGTATTTTTTAAGTCACACGACCAAAACATTAATATATTATATATTATAGATAGACCTTTTCAAGTCATAAAAAAGCAATAATCTTAAATAAATGTTTATTTTCAATCTGTTGATAATTTTAAGTATACTTACCAAAAAATAAATGTATAGATACTACCTACAATAAACGAAACACTCAAGATATAATGGAACGGACTCAAAACATTATGTAAATTTCGCACACTTAATAAAGAAACCAAAACACCCACGTACATTCGTGTACGTTCTTAAGAAGTCTTGTTAAAAGTTCTCCAAACTTAGCAGTTCGCATTGAAAGACGTGTACGAGTCAAGCGAAATTTGAAAAGTTACAACGACACTCATATTTACTTTTAAATGTAAATCGCACATTCAATTTGTGTGTTTGCCTCCATCACGCCGAGTGGGCGTATTTCGCGATGGGCATGTATCTATTTTGTTTATCACATATTTACAGGGCGTATTTATTTACAGCGTGCCGCGGATCTCCATTTGCCTTTACAAAGAGGCTATAGAAGGCGAGACTGTCCAAACTCAATCTAAATTTCATTTTACGCCTCAAGTATCACGTACGAGCATATAGAATAGACTGCGTCCTTCGCAACTCCGAGAACGTCCGCTGTCAAATTTTAATTTCTCCCTCAAATATTTACCGTAGGAAAAAGGATTCCCCGGCGGGCCCCGGTCTAATAAGTTTTCCATAAGAGCGGGGGGAGGGCCCCCGTCCCCCGGTGGGGTTAAGGGGGACGGCAAGAAGGCTCTTATTGTGTTTGCCGAAGCTAGCGCATCCGGACGCATACCTAACAAGATGGATATGTACTCAGCCACCCGCTCGGACCGCCCCTATGTACGCTTTGCACCGAAATTGCATTTTCGAATACTAATTCCGCGTCTGTGCTAACCGCCCGCCTCGCTCGTCACGTTTACGGCGGGTTTATAGCGATGCTGGTACTGGGGGTTCATGTTTGTGACACGTTTGTGTAAGCTGAAGACTATTTAAAAGTCAATTGACAAATATGGATACTACGATTTAAAATATAAAATGTGTATTAATTAAATCGATCTATATTTGTGTATAGAGAAAGATTTTCTGAAAACTTTCAAATAGGCAATTGATGATTATATATATCTACTTACCATGATCTTATGTTTGTAAAATGTATTTTAATTAAAAATAATCTCTTGTTACGTAAAGCAAGATATTGTGTAGACGATTTTATCTTTGCCTTCCATCTCTAAATGCGTGGAAAGATCGCAATGAGACCATTTAAATTATGCGTTCTTAATCACTTATATTAATAAGTATGGATCGGAATGAAAACACCTGTTTTCTTGTTCGAACATAGTATAGGAGATGTACTTAATTTAGTTTCAACGTTTTAAATGTTACTACTTTTGTCATTGCCTTAGAAACTCAAATAAATATAATTAGTTTGCAATATCTGACTCATTCATTAAAAACTGTATATTTGCCCATGACGGGGTGCTAATAAATAAAATTCATTCATGTTGTTAAACCAAAATATAAAAGTTCTCCTTAATTTATTAGTAAGTAGTATTATAGTCCACAATAAATTATCGTTGTCTGTTCATTCATTCATATGAATTTTAAAACATTGTTGGGAATAGTTGAGTTAATTCAGCTGCAATCAACTTCTTGTGCCCAATAAAGGAGCAATGAACACCACTTACGAGTAATTACCTACCGTATTGGCCACTACGTCATAAATATCCGAAAATACCTTCAGGGCCCCGTCCTACGTAGACCTGGAGACGGGGAAGATGATTGAGCTTAAATAAGTAATTCAGTATTTCGACACTTGTACTTTACTGATTTCGGTGTTGATACTCAAAATAGACAGGTTTTATTAATAGGCTATGGATACGATAGCGTAGAAAAAAGCAATAGCAAAGGGAAGCATTTTTGAGTTAATTAATTATTCAATTAAAATCGTGATTTAACAATTTTTTTCTAATTTTGAATTCTTATTATGAATATGATGGCATTTAAGACTAGTATTTTCTAGCAATACCGAAGACAAAGATAATTTACTTAGTTATAATATTAGGAAAATTTCTGATAGTCCGCTATCCATAAGTTTCTTCGCTTTGAAGGCGGTGTACCAATTTATTGAAAGAAGGTATAGCCCTTGCACTAGAGGGCCTATTCGCTCGATACGTTGCATTCCTACAGCGTAATTAAAGTGATACGCGAGCAAAAAGCCGCGGTCGAATCGCGCGGGTTTCGCCGCAGTCGGCGTTTTTGCGGCGTCAAAAACGCGCGCGGCGAACGCCCGACCCGCCATAAATTAGGTGGTGGCGAAGCCGACACCGGCGATGCGAAGGCGTTAAATAAAAACATTAAAGGCTGCCTGAAATAATCGAAAGGAAAAACTGCATATCGACCGATTTGGCGCTGAGCCGGCCGCGGACGTGATAACCGACGCTCATTGTTGCTAGGATCCGGCTCTCTTGCCCGGGTAAAAAGTCAACAGAACTATGTGCCGGGAGACCTCTTCATTCCCAATTTTAATGGTTTGAAGCGAACGTTCACGACTGTTTTTCGGGCGGGCCTAATTAAGTTTTAAATCTACAGAACTACTTTTTATCAGAGGTAAAACTATTTCGGACTTTTATGTTTAAAATTCGAGTGTTTATTTCTCACTGTCGAAGTGACCATTTTGAACACTAAATTGATCTCAAGTGGCCATTTCTTATTAGGTAACTGGTGAGTCTAAATGCAACCTCAATTGAATAAATATTTTAAATTAAATCGGCTACCTATTCATTTGTTGTAGGTACTACGATACAAGGAATTAAAATAAATGAATGCCTGTTTACTATAAGGGAATATCAGGCTTCTAAAATATGTATCTTAATTATGATTGATTTTTTTTATTTTAATAAATATGTTCCAATATCAAATCATAATAACAAATCGCAAATAAAGTCGTGCCTTATATTAATTTGCCCAAAATAATTTGTGCTTTAATAAAATGCGATCTCTATATGAAAGAACACTGAGAAAATCTAGAAAAAAAGAAAAAGTCTAGAATATTATCACACTCGAAATCAGCGTTACCTTCATACTCACCTAGTCGCGACGATAAGCCCAAAGAGATAGGTGATCTAGAAAATTGCGAGCCCCGTCTCAAATCTAAGTATCTCAAATTGGATCTCTCATCTTGTCTCTGGATCATAAAGTGTACCTACACGTCGACATGTGCTGAAATTATTCGGGCACATCTGACCGGGGGGAGGGGGTTATACATTTTTAACGCCGCCCCACCGCGAGGGGCGAGAAGGGAGAAAATTACAAAAGAAAACAGCCTTAATTTCCAATGTCATCTCCGTTCCACCTAATCCTCTTATCGTTTTATATTTTGGCCTTTGAATTTTCATTTATTTTTGTTTGTTTAAGGAAAAGGTCCGGCGAATTTTTTCTCGTTCTCTATTGATTTGGGTGATTATATGTGTTTTATTTATGGAGTATTATTATCGCTTATTATTGTTGTTTAGATATTATTGTATCATATATACTCTATACTAATGGAGCGGTGGTAGCTCAATGGTAAGGACACGCGCCTCTTAACCGAGGAGTGCGGGTTCAAACCCGGGCACGTACCTCTAGATTTTTCAAGTTTATGTACGTATTTATACCACTAGCTCGACGGTGAAGGAAAACATCGTGATGAAACCTGCAAATTCAAACAACTTTAAATTTGTAACCATGATTCAAAAATTGTCTGGTTCCCCTATCTTAGGGTTACGAAGGTCAGATCGGCAGTCGCTTCAATGTAATTACCAGACTCGCAAAATCCTGGATCATGGTCTAAGCGGACCCCGTCTAAGCACGGGACATAACGCTAGGAAGATGATATACTCTATACTAATATTATAAAAATGAAAGATTTGTATTTTTGTGTGGGTGTATGTTTGTAATGAATAAGCTCAAAACTACAGTGACGATTTCAAAAATTCTTTCACCATTGGAAAGCTACATTATCCGGAAGAAACATAAGCTATATTTTATCCCCATATTCCTACAGTAACGGGAACTATGCGGGTGAACCGCGGGGCGCTGCTAGTTTAATATGAGAGAAGCTGTATATACTTAATAGACACATAGTGAAAAAAGACTCGATTCTAAATCTTCTAAATCCGCAAGAGTGATCAAAATTAAGGTTCGTATAACCATTTCGTGCTTCAGAACACCAGTTAAGCGGCAATTTTATTTTTTATGTTCGCAATCTTATGATTGCATTCTCAAAAGCCACCTTGGAGGCCTATCTTCATTATACGCTTTGCTAGAGGTTTCAAGACAATGATTATGTTGGTAGAATATATTGCTTTCGTTTACAATAATATATTAATCACGTATAAGCTGCTATATCTGATATGATACTAATCGTAACATTTAACATTAACATATACTTAAATTAAGTCTTATGTTTAAAAAATGGCAAAAATCGTTCATACAGTTTCATTTAGTTTTATTTTAATTTAAAATATTTAAATTCTTCCTTTTCCTTCCTGGAAAGGCCGCGGGAATAGACAAGGTATCTGCGGAGATGATCAAGCTAGGTGGCGCTAGCGTCCAGGACGCTTTCTGGTTCTTGTGCAATCTATGCTGGAGAAACGGAAAGGTCCCAATGGACTGGAGACGGGCAGTTATCGTGCCTCTGTACAAGGGTGCTGGGTCACGTATGGACTGTGCCAGCCATAGAGCCATCAGTTTGATCAGCTTAGCAGCAAAGGTGTATGGCAAGATTATTGAGAGGAGAATGAGGGTGAAATCTGATGGAATGTTGTGGGAGGCACAGGGAGGTTTCCGGAATGGTAGAGGATGCACGGATCAAGTTTTCTCTCTTCGCAACATCGTGGAGAAGCATCTGGCCAAAAGTCAGAGGGTTTTTTGCGGTTTTGTGGATATGGAGAAGGCCTTTGACAGGGTTGTACGAAAGGACCTTTGGGACATATTGCCGAGATATGGGATTGATGGAGCATTGCTTCGTGCTGCGCAGTCCACCTATGTGGGATGTACGGCATGCGTGCAAGTGGAGGGCAGCCTGTCACCCTGGTTTGACGTCAATATTGGTGTCAGACAAGGATGCGTGCTGTCTGCTCTGCTGTTTATCCTATATCTCGACCATTGTCTCCAGAGGATTAGATCTATGAATGTTGGAGTGCGTATGGGTGACCTGGTTGTGAACTGCCTGCTTTACGCGGACGATGCCGTACTTCTAGCAGAGTCGGCATCGGATCTGCAGCAACTAGTCACAACATTGAAAGATGATTGCAAGGAGAGAGGCTTACATTTGAATGCGAAGAAAACAAAGATTATGGTGTTTGAAAGAGATGAAACCAGAACGGATACAAGGATAACGGTTGACGATGTAGTGCTGGAACAGGTGAATGAAATTGTATATCTAGGATCTGCATTTAGTAGAGATGGAAGGTACTCCGCTGATATAGAAAGAAGAGTGAATGCAGGGAATAGGGTGAATGGAGCGTTAGGAAAACTTTTAGGCAGCAAAATCTTAAGCCAGAAGGCCCAGCTCGCCATACACAATGCGGTGCTGATTCCTACGCTAACATATGGAAGCGAGAGTTGGGTATGGCAGAAAGAGCATGAAAGTAGAATAAACGCGGTCGAGATGCGTGCGCTGCGGAAAATCTGCGGTGTATCGCTCACAGACTGCGTTCGGAATGATGATGTAAGAAAGAGAGTTGGTCTGAAGGACAGCGTCGGAGTCAAGGTAAGAAGAGGCATGCTCCGGTGGTTCGGACATGTGGAAAGAATGGATGACGAAAGATTGACTAAACAGATATACAATGCGAATGTGGAAGGATGTAGGAGCCGCGGAAGGCCCAGGCTCACCTACCACGACCAGATTGGTCGTGTATTAAAAGAAGGTGATGTTAGGAGTCATAAAAATCGTAGAGCTTGTATGAAAAGGATTATGAATGTTGAAGAGGCGAGTGAGGTGTGTAAGGATCGTGCCATATGGCGTTCGGTTCTCTCTGCCTACCCCGCTAGGGAAGTGGCGTGAAGTTTAGTTAGTTAGTTAGTTAGTTAAATTCTTCCTATGTCGATTTTGCGTGAAATGTCTATTTATAAGAAGAAAGAAAGAAAGAAAGAGTAGCCTGCAACTCCAGTCAAATACACTATTCGCAATACCCGCGTTACTAGTCACAGTAAAAATTAACCCCCTCGCAAGCACACGCCATTTTAGTCCCGGGACCAATTTCTCGCGTCCCGTCGAATCCGTATCCAGACAAATGCTGATACTTACACACATTCCGCGCTCCTTTTTCCCGGCGATGCAGATTCGACCAGACAATAGTACGTCAGTAGCCGATGTCGCATTAATCAGGTATAGTGCAACCATAATTCAATCAGTTTGTAGACTCCGCTCGAGAGGCTTTATATGTGTGGAATGACCGGTGCGGCCGAGGTAGGAACCGTGTGCGCAGTCTGGGTGGAGGTGACAAGATAGCTTGCGATGTTTTGATAAAAACTTTTACTTGAAATGACTTTCTGTGTAAAATTTTACATTTTGAGGCATTTTACTTGAGATCAATTAAAATATATCAGTTAGAAAACTAATCAGATGGGATAAATAGGAACCTTCTCAAATTTTTTTATTAATGGTAATCGGTAAAATAAACCTTATTTTGGAGAACTATTATATCCATATTATATTTTATTCTTATAAAATATGATATGGATACAATAGTTCTCCAAAATAAAAAATAAAAAAAATCACAACTTTCACGGAATTCCTTGATACCGAACAATAGACAGTTTTATCTAACCCTAACTTTTCCCACATTGTGTCTACGTACATTTTCACTGCACATAATTTCCCACTCTCAAAGACACTCGCCGCATCCATCTCTTGGCCATTTGTCGGACATTATTGTCCTGGAGCGCTCGCTCCTCCTTCATATTTTACATAGAATGCGCACTGTCAATACGCCCCGCTCAGTCTCAATCACTCAGCCTCTCCGCAGTTTGCAAATGAAAACTGGATCTTTCAATCCAGATGGGTTTAATTTCATTGCGCATATATTAAGGGTTGAAATATAGAGTCTTGTTTACAATGATATGTAAACAATCTTATTTTTTTTGTGTTGCTGCTGATATTACATCTTCGTGTAATAAATAATATTTAAAAATACTAAGAATGAAATTAAATAGCATGTTATTAAACACAAAGTTTAGAGAACATATTGGGGGATTTTTAACTGCGGACTTGCGAGTAATACGTATTACAGAGTGATGCACAAATATTACAAATGAAAAAAGTCATTGACTTCCTATTTATTACATATAATTTATCATTTTCTAACTTATGTGATTTTTTTATATAATTTATAGGCACGCAATAAAAAATCCCTACATCTGTTTATATTAGATGCCACATCCACAATAGCGCAAGCTTTTATCCTACATTGATGACCGGCTGTGTGCTGTCAATTCACCAACTCAGTCTCAATAGCTTACTGCATTACTGCAATCAAGTATATACATATTTGCAAATTAATGCAACAAAGTCATAAGTACAGTTATACATTTTTTTATTGTAGACATATTATTTGCATACAATGAATATTGGCCACAAAACTATGTAGTGTAAGTTTTTATTTTTATTACTTTTGTGGATTTTTTATTGTTATTATTTATATGTGTATTTTGTACCTGTATGTATTTTGATCTGGTTTGTGGTCAATAAATGTTTTTTTCTTCTTTCTTTTTTTGTGGGTACATGTATAAAAGATGTATATGTTTATATGAACATGGATCTTAATAGCTAAAAATAAAATCAACCACAATTTATGCCAGAAAAATGAAGCTACAAAATTTGAAAGTCCAATCGGTATATTCGTGACCTAGTCCCATAAAATCCTCTAAATGTATAAAAAAAATGTAAATTAGTAATTTATTATAGTGAAGTCCTTTCTCGGAACAACATTAGACGCCATTAATTGGGCTGAACCAATAAAGACGACATCGGGACACGTGTACGAGGCCCTTTTGGGAAAATAAAAAAGGGTAAATCAGTGCCGGTAGAACAGGCTGTGATAGGGTTCCGTGTTGATGCTGTCATTCTGAAAATAGCTAGGGCCTAGGCGTTTCTAATATATTATGTATTTTCTTACGAGAAAACTCGTAGAATATTAAACATCAAATCAGAAAATGTATTAATAAGAAAACCTTTTATTTCAACTTACACGCAACAGAGGCATTAATAAAAAAAACACTTAATTCTCGTTTCAGACTTCTGTCAATTTCAACAATATGCATTTAATTGACATCCGTATGGTATGTAGTCAGTCGTATTTCTTTCTATGTCCGTAGCAATAAAAGCTAAGAAAAGTTTTCAGGTGTTTATGTCGCTAACTATGCGATCTATCCTTCCAGTAAGTTATCACTCAGACAAAAATTATCTTCACCTCATAAACGTTAAATAACGAGTTAGGTGACTATTAAATTACATGCAATTTTCTCATCCCAACACTTATTTTGCATGTGCAACCTAAAAAGACAAGCTGAAACATTCCTCAAAGCACTTAACACTAAGCCGCACTAAAGATACTTAAATGATACTCAATATTATAGCCTTAATAAAGTTTACTTCTACTGGCTTATAAATTACAATCTCTGTCAATCTAATGTGATTTATTAATTTACCCGTGTAATACTTCCAAGAAAAACATCTTATTGTAAGATGAGAATTGTAACCTATAAAATGGTTGTCTCATTCTAAGCACTTAATGTCTAATAGCAGGGAGCGCCAAATTATGACCCGTGGCATACGTTCATGGGATTATTGCGAGATATTTGAATAAGAAGATGTTATATAGATATTGTGATATATTTGAAAAAAAAAGCGAGATCTTTGGAAGTAAAACTAGTAACTATAAGGAAAACATCCTTATAGTTACTAGTTTTACTTACATTGAACACCAAAAACTCACCTTAACGTGTACATTTTTCAATACAAAACAAATGAACCTAAAGTCATAGTTTTCTAGACGTTTATACCCAATATTCTATTGATTAACTGAATCGTAACAAAACTATTATAATAATGAGCGTATTTATAAATTTCAATCAACAAGGCATAAAAAGTAGCCAAATATCATTTTCAAAATCGACTCTTCTTATTTACACAAACGTCACGAACTGTTTTTAATACTACTATTACTACTACGATTTGAAGGACTACTAACATTGAGGACTAGTTTAATGAAATTAAACATTATCGTGTTCTCTAAAGACTATGGGTCACTGCGTGTGCAGGTTGCACTCCAAACGGATCGCTGACCCTACCTCATGGACCCCTAGAGCCGAGACGGAGCAGTTCGGCGATGTATTCTAAATATTTCTTTGGCCTGCCGAGCCTCTTTAATTGTTGTTTTTGTTCGGATTCCGTTTTTTGTGATTGATTCAGCATGCAGTTGTCATTGTGTTCGTTCACGTTTCGATCACGTTTTTTCCCGGAGAGTCCGATTGTTTGTGTGTTTTAAGGAACAAAGTCAGGGTTATTTTTTTTAACTCGCCATGGTAATGCTGGAGGCTTTAATCAATCTGATGAATTTCAAACAGGCAGCGCATTAAATTTATTTTGGACACGTCTACCGCGACGAAATGGAATTGATATATCTAGAGATGTTAATGTCACCCTTGGTGAGTGACTGAATTTTTAAATATGCTGCATTTGACGAACATTTTGTTCTTTGGAATTAAAATTAAGATTTTTTGATTCAATGATAGAATCGTAATGCAAGGAATTCTCTAGATTGGCCATTTACTTATTGCAATTGGTCTTTATTTGAACAAAATCGTTACTTCAACGTTCACTTTTATTTTACTTAACCCAATTATGCACATCAGCCTGTCAAAATGGGCAGCAAGGCCATTTTAATACTTACATGATTTATAATTTGCGGACATAATGTCCCCAGTCATAAGAAGCTCAGCTCCTTCCTCGATGCTCGCCAATAGAGAATCGAATCCGGGACTATCCGCTAGTCATCCAGCACACATTTATCACGGCGACGTGACTGCACCCCATACATTAAATATGTGAGCCATTCATAATGTTTCATTAAGTGGTAATGCGTTTATGATACCCGATCAAAGGCATTGATGTGTTATCTCGTTTTAACAAAATTTCCAATATAATGTATTAGGACTTTTTGGCTGATTCATTTCCATTTTGACTGTTAATGCTTTGGACACGCCTTCATAGTAGTATTGGTGAGGTCGTGATTGGTAAGCGTAATGGAGTCGAGTCAGTTTTTTAACCAAGAGGAATGAAATGTTAATGTCACACTTGTGCCTTTCTAGTCATCATTGCATCTAGTCGTCGTTATACAGGAAGTAATTAGAATCCACCGAAAATTTAAGAGTAATAGACTAAATCTACACTAAATACAATTTCTACGCAATCTTGTTATACTCAACGTTTTCATTATTTCTATATATTCTTGTATTTCTTTCGAATGGAATTCTATTCCTGTCTAACCACGATTAAATGTTACAACGTCATACTTTGATCTAAATATCAGAGCAACCAGGGCAGTGAAACACGGGGTAGCCTTTTTTGGTTCAATGGTTATCCTCCTTGGTATGGAGTAATTGATTGACAAGGGTTTAACTTTTAAACGCGTCAAACTTCTTTAGCCAATCCGTTACTTTCTACCCTTTCTGTGAACATGGAAGGTTGTTAGAAAGAAAAATGTGTTTATAAATCTAGGTGAATACCTTTCTTACCAAAGTCTAGTAGATACTTGAAGTTGAATATTACCTTGGAACAAAGACCTAATGTTTTAACGACATAAAGATTAATGGCATGTTCAAACATCAAATCTACCAACTCAAAGTCTAGCTTGAAAACTTTTATTACAAACCATATTCGTCGAACGTATGGCCATAATGGCTAATATGTACTATATCCGACGAGCAAACAATTTTAACTGCAAATCAAACTGTGGTTTAACGTTATCATTTGAATATCTCTTATTGCGCTCGTAAGAATTTGCGTCCGCTCAGATCTGGGGCAATTTGCGAGAGTAATCGAACCGCCGTCTGAACAAAACATAAAGCGGTTTACGACCATCCCCACTGATTTATTCCTCATTCATAATTTGATGTTTCGGAACATCAGAGGATTTAATAACACCAGATAGAGATCGCTTAAACCGATGTAAAACTGCTCGCGTCTTGTGTAACAATCGTAAAATACACATTAAGACGCATTAAGAGACCAGCGTTGTAGAGCCAACCAGCACAAGTCTTTCATCCTTAATCTACGGCTATTTTAAAACGCACCGAGATTCGGGAAGTTTATTGGCCAACGTCATAACAGCTTTTATTGCTATAAATCGTTATTACGCTAATATTGTTTTATTACAGCCGTTTAAATGCTGTTTCTTAGCCTGAATACGTCGGTGGATATTATTATCTTATCATCGTCGAGATGAATTTCATCACCGATAGATACGCTCCCATCGGCTAGACTTTAGTTATCAATCGTGACATGTTTATTTGGTTTTTTACGGTCGGTATGTACTCGAGTGTCATCGCTCTCTTTGCTAACGTTGCCGGTGAAAGTTCAGAGTCGAATATGAGTGACGTTTCCTCAAACAAAAAGTACGTCACGGAGTCCGCCAATGTCAACAACAACTACTTCGTAAAATACAACGACTAGCGTAAACACTTAATTAACATCATAAAGTACCAAGACGCCGCAATCTCCCAACACTTATCAAACGTCCATAATAATTTGAGACGCGTTGTTATGGCGAGGTGCAAAAGTGGCTGACCTGACATCACGCCTGTGACCCTCGCTCGGGGCCTCCCTCTCGCTCGCGCGCACCCGTCCCTCTCTAACATCACGCCCCCACTCTCCTAATAATCTTCTTAAAGTCACATGTTTTAGTGGCGTCTTTAAATTAATGAACTCTAAATCTTCAGCTGTAAATTCGATTTTGGATCGTATGCGCGGTCGGACACCGCGGTGTCTCGGTCCATCACCGTCATCCATTGTTATGTCGTCTTCTTTGGCTTTATAAACAATCTCTTTTATTTTCACCTAGGAGTTGAATCGGCGCGCGCTTGTGGAATTCCTGTCTCTATTCTTATCGGGTGGTCGTTCCGTAGGTAACAAGAGCACAAAGGTTGTTGTGAGGTGCCACGTCGTGTCAGAGCGGTGCTAACGGAATGTACTCTCGTGACAAGATTGTTTCTTTTTTTATCTGTCCCCTTCAAATCGGCACCATGTAATACAGTTACGTGTTAATGACGATTCGTGACCTAAGTAAGAAAAAAAGGTCCAAATACAACTATTTCCATGACAGATTTTAACATTTTATTATTAGCAGACTCGTTGTCAACAATAATGGGATTCTGAGCTGGACTGTACTTTTTGTAAAGTGTAATTTGTCATTATTCAGCGTCAGTTTTTGCTGACGTTATATCATATTAATTGCGTCCCTCTTTGAGTGTTTTCCTAGCTGCTTTAATAGAGTCTGATGTTGGAATGCGGCCATAATTTGTAATGAGCAAGGATCGTGAGATATTTCTCTACGCTTCGCCTCTTTAATAGGTTTAGCTCGTTACGTCGTTCCCATGCTTTCTGTACTGAATGCTTTTTTCTTGTTGCGCTTAAATTGGGTGTGATTTAAGGTTTCATTACTACTATGTTGATGAGATTCGCGATCTTATTGCACCTTTGCGTTTTGTTGCTGCTGATGTCCACCAGTACTGTGTTTTCTGCACTGTTTATTCGTGGAATCATTTCTCTTAATTCGTATTATTCCATCGTAAATATAGATCAGGTGCTAGGTTGGAATCATAAAATGTACACACAATTGGTGTACACCACGGACTAGTAAAAAAAGCAGGACGCCGCGCCACTTACTAGACATTAAAGCTCCTCAAGTGCTCCACCTTGACACGCAACTTACGTCACACATTGACATAATAAGTACTCCAAATCACAGATATCCGATATCTGGTATCCATAAGTATCTCACTCACATGCATAAACGTGGCTTCACGGTATAGTATGATAGCGTGGATTCCTTCTTTTTTTACTAGTCCGTGGTGTACACAATAAATTAGAACGATATGGATAATATGGTAATCTATGCCAAACTTGTAAAGCTACTAAATCACAAGATAATGGGATTATACCTAATAGTTACTAAAACTACGAAGTCTCAACCATTTCTCAAAAGAAACGTTATAACATCATCGCCAACTTGGCAATTATCGATAAAAAGGTATGCTCAACCTTGTTTCCAGTGGTTTGTGCCACTCCTACGTAAAGCGTGCGAGTCGCAATTAGCTCTCAATCAGAGCTATCTGCGCTCAATACCGCGATTAATCGCCAACTCTTCGCTTCAGCTCGCAAACCGGTATAAAGCGATGAATATTTACGTAACATTTTTACTGCATTATGCGTTTACTTTGAACAAGTTATCAGTTTTATTTTATGATATTTGGAATATTTTAATTGATCCATTATGATCTTCCTGCTGAAATCGACTCGTAGTATTTGTATCAACATCATTAAGTCAATGTTTACTCAAAAACTCTTCAACGACAATTAATTACCTAGTGGTTGGATACCGTACTCATATTAAATACAAAAAAAGGTATCCGTATAGTATATATATATATATATATAGTAACATTTGTCATTAGGTTCTTCGAAAATACAAAACAGCCTACATTATTAAAGTCGGTTCTTAAAAAATACAACCAAACGTTATTACCAATAATTAGCAATTCGCTTGTAAAATCTCTTCGCACTCGAATGAAGACGGGGCTGGTCTGTCTTCTCACGTCGCAATTTTAAACGATGCTCCGCTGTATTTAAACAAGCACGAAGCAGAAATTAAGTGCAATTAGAGGAGCGAGAGGGCGTGCGGGAATCTGTTGAAAAAGCCGGGAATGCGCGTGCGACGCCGAGACGTGTCGGCCGGAACGCGGGCAACTCTCGAGCGCTAAGTGGAGTATACTTACCATGTGGCTAATAGACGTATGGGCTGTACTCACAAAACAATTTGAACCAAAAACGTAAAGTAAACAGACGCGAAACGTTGAAATTGCTCCGTGGTCACTTATTGTCTGGGCTTGCTAATGGACAGTTGTAATGGAAACTCGTGCTCGGTTCGCCAAAATTGGAAGTATTTTATTGTTGTGAAGAAAATTGGATAACCTATGAATAAAAACTTCTGTCGTCAACCGATACTAATATAATATTTCTTTTTAATTTATCATTTCTTCTAAATCCATGATCATAACTTATGTTCTTCGTAATAACTTACCCTTCTGGTAATCCATTCACCATCCAGTTTCCACTTCTGCCAATATTATGAAATTTTTAATATTGGGAGATTACACCAGACCAGCAATCTTATTTACGAAGAAAAATCATGCATTGTCATTTAGAATACCTACATACTTATTAACTTGGTATGTGATTTTCTATACAATTTTTTTGCAATAAACAGTGTGTGTCTATCGACAAAGACTTTCACATACAAAAAAAAGGTATCCTATTAATGAGATTGTTATTGTATTGTAAATCTTGACATACTACGCCAGACGGCTACGTGTATTCGCGAATAGAACTAAAATGTTAACACAGCCTTTGTTTGCTCTTCAAAACAAACTTAATAATAACGGGCACTTCTATGCTTCCATCGTGCCTGGAAATTTAGTTGGCAAATTAGTTCGAAACGAGTTATTTTCGCTGTTGACGCAACCCAGTGTTGATCGATACGTTTGCTGGGTGCAAACAACTGGGCGTAATTATTCGCTACTTCTTTATTTGCTCTTTCTATTCCGATAGCAATGGAAGTTTATAGGCAAGCGCAATAACTGCTACTGTATATAGTATTCATTATGTAACATTAAGTCCTCGTATCTTTTATAAACTATTAATTACTAGTACTACTACGTATACAGCTACTATAGATACAGACCGATTTTAGTGACAATTGAAAAAAACATTTAACGTGACATATGTCATGAACTACCAAAAAATATAACGCTTCACTTTAAATTGAATTAGGTACCTTTTCTTTTTACAATCCTTTGATTCAAATTCAAATGTTTTAATTTGGTGTTATCAAATGTTCTTCTTATACTAAATCTTAATTTATTCTGTTACAGGTAAGTGTGTCAGCCATCAGACATCTGATAAGTAAGCGAACTAGTATCTTGCATCTATTTTCGCGCCTAAAAAGGCGCAAAAACGTAATCTCACACTGACATTTACGTCGAAACCGCGCGCCGTCAGATGCGCACGCGCAACAATATTGCGGACGCTCAATCAACGCCAACACTATATCACAAACTGATAACTGCCACTCGACTTAACTCTGTTAACTTAAAAATAAGGTCGATTTTTAAACGGCGGGATTATTTGTAAGGCTGCCTGCATTAGGTACCGAACATCAGGAATATTGTTCTGGGAGCATGTGGCGCGTGAGTTAGTGCCCATAACGGGCTGTAACTGTTAATTATATGGCGAATACTCTGCGGTGCTGAGAGTGCTTTGTCTGAACTTATTTATGGGGGCTGGTGGTTGTCCACTTGGCGAGGCGGGTCGGAGGTTCGATGGGCCGCAAAAAATCTACGACCAGTTTTTGACTTGACTCTGGCAAGTTAGCTAATTCAAACGGGTGTGGAAAGTTGGGTAATTTGACATTATCTGCTTAAAATAAAACAAAATAAAAATAAGTCGTTGAAAAAATTGCGCTTACCACGATAAATACCCACCCATAAATGTTAATAAGAAAATTAAATATACCTACAATTTCAATTCGCTAACGTTTTGCCCATGCAAAATTATAATAGTCAATGTTTAAGATTGCATTTAGATAAGTACCTCATCTACGACTTATTAATAAAGTATTGATATAATACTCATTTAAAGAAAATAATATGTTGTTGGTAGTAAATACAAAATAGTAATGAAGTGTAATGCGAATAGATTTTCGTAACATATTCGAATAAAGGAATTTGATGACGTACTATGATTTCTAATCTACGTTTTTTCAACGAATCTGACATCGCGGACCGATGGCAAAACGCGCGAGGCAGCGAAAGAATTGTCATTATTCGGGATATAATTTCGAAAGCGCGCGCAGACGATGAAAAACCGCACACGACTTTTACGGCGACAGCGCGATGGTTTATGGGCCGGCTGTCAGCCACCCGATCGTTCGATTAACATTCAAACCCGCAATTAGCCCAGACGCTTTCATTTCCCACTATGTTGCTTTCCATTGTTCGCCACAACCGCGCCGAGAATGCCTCCCCTCACCTATCAATTCGAAACAAAAATTAAATACGCAAAAAGTAATTTATCGTCTTCATTACCGGAAAGGAGACTTTTATGATTCGATTACCAATTCCTCTCTCATGCACCACGCACAAAAACCGATTCAGTCATTCCGCATCATTCCGACGTCGCTGAACAATTAAAGGCAGTATTCCGTCGGCATAAAGACGGCGACGGGATGTTTGATTTTGACAGATGATGAGTTCGCGACTGTTGTATGTAAATCGTACTCGCCGATATCATCCGACCTCCCAGAAATGAGCTAGCGATACGAATACCGCTGCCCGCGACCTATCACGATTAATTCGAACAATTAAGTAGGCATCCAGACTGGACATAAAACAAACTGTCCGACCCCAACAATGGGCCTCCGACTCGACCGCATAAAAACTCTTACGACATAAAATATTAATAGAAATGCACGTGCGTTCATTGTCAATAAATTACCCAAGTGACAGAGCAATAAAAAAGTGTATTTCTTGTGGAGTGAATGGGAGGCTGCGAGGAGGCTTCGATGTGAGGTAGCCAATAAAAGTGGCGAGCGTTCGGTCGTAAACTGCCGTTGTAGACTGCGTGGCGAGCGCTGCAAGGCCGGCCGCATCATCCCGGCTAAAATAATACGCCTCCACACATAGAATATTTAACTCGGCCGTTTATATGCACCGGGAGATTAAGTTGCGCGATACGGCGGAAAATGTCGCGGGATCGTCTACGGCCCAATATTACGCGCGCACGCTCGCGCGCCGCAGATTGACTCGCGATTGCGATCTACACGTGTAAACACGACATCGAAACGCAACAATACATACATAAATATCATATAAATACATGTTTCTACCCTCACGTACATATTTCCAATATTTTCTTGATACGCACTCACTTTTTAAAGTTCCATGATAAGTAGTCATTTGCATTTGTAAAGTGCATACATTATGTGCCCCAACCAACTAACTATATTTATGTGCATTTGTAAAAATTATAATCTTGGACTATTAGATAACAATCTACTAGTTTCGTTTTTATACAATTTGTTATACCTATGTAAATCGAGCTTTTTCATTATACATTTAAAACAATTCTAAGTCGACAAATGTGCAAAAAAGTGTTCAAATTGCAGTAAGTTTTATCCAAGGAGATTTAAACGAAAATTTAATATAGGAATGTCCCCAACTTGTAGATATCTCTCAAGCTGACAATCATAAATGATATTATCATTGTAAAGTGATACAGTGGCGGTTTTAAAACATGAGACGTCATCCGTTGAAACTGTTACTTTTAAATAAAAATGAGCCGATCGCATTCATAACGATGTCGCCGTACAAGAATGCATCATCGAATTCAAATCGGAACCGACTAGAAGCGGCATTTGTTATTCATCGGTAGGTTCGCTCATTTGCAACGAGAAATTATACCATAAATATAAAATACGCGTTATTATTCTATGACTAGAACACTCCGAGTAATATATACGTCGGCCCTACCGGCACAATAACATGAAAGTTGCATGAGTCAGTGGAAGATTTCCAGTTTTTTCCTATGGCCAAGTGCAGCAAAGGTCAGGGGACTTAAATTAAATTAGATTGTATAAATAATTTATAGAACACGACACTCGATGGACGGTTTGACGGACCATCTTCGGAGATATGATCGGTGACCCGCTCAGACTCACCTCGTAATCTATTCGAATCGATCTCGTAATATCTCGTCTTGTTTCGTGGCGAACAAAAAACATGTAATGCTTTTAATTAGATTAAATTGATTTATTTTATATAGATCGGTTGGGCGATAGAGACTGAATGGCGGCGGTAATTAAGATCGGCAAATAGTGCCGTAACAAGAATCCCGAGGAGCAGAGCTATCTATGTGTACTCCAGTCGGCTGCATTCTCGAGATGTGGAGACAAGATGCCTTCGCGCTGTAGTAGAATATAAAAATACCTACGTGCTAAACACTGGAACTTGTTACTTAACATTACTGTTCAGCACTTTACGTAAATTAATAGTAATTAACTGATCTAATATATTGTAATTTCGATCATATCTGCACAAGAGTATAGATAGCAAAAACACATGGAACAATTATATTTTTTATGAGAAATCATCAACTTAGTTCTCGAATAATTCGCACAGGTTCACAAGTAAAAACATTTGTTTTAACAAGACATTTGAAACAATACCTCGAAACTTAAACCTACTTCTCAACTGAATTCACTTGACTAATTTAATACGTAAATTGCGAACTATGTGCCGAAGACGCAAAAAGGGCTTGAAAAAACGGCACCCAGTTCGGTTACCGTACAATAATTAACAATAATTCGTTAAACAAACCGTGGCGGACGGACGGACGGGGGCTTTGTCGATACCGACAAAGGACAGCCTGCTTAAAACGCAACGCAACTATGTCCGTGTTGGTTTTGCTTCTAATTAATTTGAGTTGAGCTGGAATTTTTATAGACTGTAACTTATATTAATACGGGTAATAAATTGTTTTATGGAGTTGGTATGGAATTGAAAGAATGATTAGCCTCTTTCTTATTATATGTCTTGTAAGTGAAATCCGTTGACTGCGCTATATCAAACAACATTGATAGACTTAAACAATCAACCATTTTGATTTGTCGAATATTACAAATATGTTACAATGTTTCAATTATTAATTATCTGAGAAGTGGGCTGAAAACGGATTAAAGTAAGTAACTAAGTATTCAATTCCGCACATTCGTGTAGGCACGTCATGTCAAATAAAACTGCATACTTTTCTTTAAAGAAAACATGTGCCAACTTTAGATGTCATCATTACTATGTAATCTATTAAATTTACTTCAAAACCACTTCCTCAGCCTTACCTGCAAATACCTCGCAGTTTTTCTGCAAACTGCTCCAATATCTTACCGGACTTACAATGATTGATGCTACTTTAGATAAACATTTCAAACATTTGAAAACGGGACTTCCACGTTTGCGCGGAACGTTATTCAAACACCAACATACAGCCTTAGCTCTTAAATAAACAGCGCTCAACTCATCAAGGGCACAAAGAACCGAAACTTTGACAAAAAAACGCATACCACCCAGCTTTTATTGACAAAATTTCTCATGTATTTGACAAAACAATAAGACACGTCCGACTCACCCTGATCGTGATCCATAAAGCGCGAACTTAGCTAATGAAAACTAAAAAAAAAGTAAGTACACCTGTACAAATTTTAATTCGACCTTCTACAGAATAACCACTCTTATAACTAGAGCATTAAGGTTTAAATGTTAATGTTGTAAATGCAAACATAAATTTGTGATCGGTGCCTACCTGCGTTCGCGCACTTATTGTCTAGTCGGCCTCAATGCGAATGCAGCTTGCGATGCACTTAAAACAGGGCTGCCTGTTTGCAATTTGAGGTATCTGCTTAAATTATGCAGGAATGGAACCGCAAGATAGTTGGGACCGATCTGGTGTAACTAACTGTACCGTTTGGTGCCAAAGTATTGTTAAATCTGGTGTCATACTTAGACGGTGTCTGTTATAGAAAACACGTATTTCGTAATTCTATATTAAATAACTATACTTCAGGCCACTTTCCTAGCGGGTAGGCAGAGAGAATTTCAATATCAATTGACAAAATCTTATTTTCAAAATTTTAATTATTTTCTTAGAAGTTCCAAGGATTCCTTTTGTGGCAGAAGACATCTATTCTATGTGGCCTTAGAAGTTACATTTATAAAAACTATTTCATTTCAAAATATTGTTCTACGAGAATTACCCGTAACATTGCTCAGCTTTTAATTTTTAAGCAAAATACACTAATAGCATGTAGTAGGTACCTAACTTTTAATTCGTGAGAAATCCGTCAATTTATCGTTCACTTCATTATATTGCATGAACATAAAAGTACGAATAAGTGATCAGTGTAAATGGCTTCAGTCAAAACGTTTAGTGCACCCCTGTGCAAGTTCGTACACCTCTCAACAAAAGATCTAATAATTATTATTTTTCATCTGCTACGTTTTTGTCACAGTTATCAATCAACGCAAGGGCCGATGTTGCGTCCCTCTCGTCGGCACGTTCATTTGTTATCTTCCGTCTCTCTCTGGCAGCACACAATGTAATTATATGAACACCTGGGCGCAAAAGAATGTCGCACAAAGCGGCGAGTAATGACGATCCGAATCTAAGATCGGGAATATTTTGTTACCGAGAACCTTGCTTCATTAATTATGAAACACAATACGCTTTACAATTTTCGTAAAATTATGAGCGTTGAACGCTGTCATATTATTTGATAAATCGCCGTTGGTTTTGTTGTGCCTTCTGTTTAATTTAGAAAAAAAACGGATTCGATGCACGCTCCTAATCGATGTCTACGCGAAGTGATTTTTTATTTCTACGAAGCTCCATTAGGAACTTATCAGATGTTAAATTGCGTTTGTTAGTCTTTATTTTAAAAGAAAAATTCCTGTGTGTCATATTTGCAGAATATGCAGTTCTATTTTTTTTATGCATGCGCTACTTAGTTTATTTAGAAACCTTTGAACAGTAACACATTAAAATAAAATCTTTATTCTAGAAGCACAATCATAAATAATGATAACGTTAAAAAACAACCAATTACAAAACAACACCAAAATTTAAATATATATGAATTGCTTAAATTGTTAAAGATTTTAAGCATAACAAACGAATTATAGAAAAAATTAGAGCCGTAGCTCAAAAAAAAAATCAGTCGAATTGAGAACCTCCTCCATTTTTTTGAAGTCGGTTAATAAATATCTTCAGACCACCATAAGATAAAGGGAAATAATATTTCTTACTGAAAATGACGTAGTACCGCGCAAAATATTGATGTCCAAAAGTAATTAGGTAGTTATTCAAAGACTTAATAGCAGGGTTTATCCGCAACTAATAATATGCTGAAACTCGATAATGAAGATGAAACGTAAAATAACAAAGTGATTGTAAAAAATATGATCATAAAGTGCTTAGCAGATGTGAAGGCGAGTTGAGCACCTCGTTAATGAAGAAATATTGGCGCAGATGATAAGAGAGTGAGATAGGGCGCGGAACGGAGTACGGTATTAATTGTGGGCGAACCGCAGTTTCGACGGTAACTACTCATTATCTGATGGTGCCGTACTTAAGTACACTTGCCCAGGTTTGAGGGATTAAGGATTATCGTGGCTTTCGAAGTGGCAGTGATTTAGATCGTTGCTTATGAATACACAAGCACTTACCATATAAAAGCTTAGATGCTTATAAGATTGTATTAGATTTTCAAAAATATTGTTAACAAAACTATCGTCATCCTCTTGCCCTTCTCCCAGTTCATCTGGGGTCGGCGCAGCATGCTTAACAAAACTAACAATGACAAATTGTTATAAAAATATTTTTATTTATTTTCAGGAGTATGTATGTATAAACTATTTATACATATATTACGAGCTCATAGGTGTTTTCGGAAAATAAGCCTTTAGATGACGGGTTAATACCAGTCGCCAAATTAATACTGACAATAGACTGAAAACAAAACGGACCAGTTTTTGTCATAACTAACAACAATTTAAAACTATGTACATATCACTTTTAATAACTATTGTACTTACTTCGACAGCCATAACAAGAATTAGGTAAATTGAAGCGTGAATCCAAGAGAGTCCTATTTTTCTAAGAAAGTGGTCAAGATTACTTGCGAGACGCCGAAAAAATCATTTACAAACAACTTGTTAGATAACGTCGCAACGGCTAATACCATAACGACGTCAGTCCCCCACGCCGCCGTCCAAAAATAATATTTTGCTCATTTATAATAAGGTATACTTCGGAACGAGCGGAGACGTGATGAAATTTCGGCGTATTAAATTGAAACTATATCGACGGTCAGCAAATCCTGAACGTGTTTGTTTAGGGCGAGCCCACCCTAAAATATTTATTTTATCTCGGTTTGCCGAAGTCACGTCAATAGTTGGTTTCCATTTTACCCTGGTTTAGGCGATAGGATCGATATTCAGTTATAATTTATACGAACAGTTATTGCCCGTTGTTTGCACGTCCATCGGAGATATGTAAAACTAACATCTGAGCAAACGTTATCTAAACCAAATACCTTCGCGGAATTTGGTCATCCTTACTATTGGTTCTTCGATCCGTATGTTGTCTGCGCATCCTGTTTGCTTTGTTTTAAGACCATTGACAAATATTAGAAGAATATCATCGTTTGTACTCCGTCGTTTACCTTTTTAATTAGTCCTCACCTATACAACCTAAACAAAAAAAAAATTAGCTTATCTCTATGGATAACAGTATCATTAGGGTTATACTTCAAATAGCCTACTGTCATGGAAATGTTTTTAATTTGCATTTAATTCTTTTTTCAAATAAAAAACAAGAATTAACATAATTTGCCCTTGAGGCTCCAATATTTCCCATTTATATTTAGGAGCGTAGCTCAATGATATAATTGATAGGGAAACATTTGAGGTTCTAAAAAGCAAAAATTCAAAAGGCTTAAACCCGAAACTGAACCTTACAGCTTCCTTTTGATTGAGACGTCTATTTTCAAATCTTAGGTTTGAAAAACCATGTCCCTGCGGTAAAAGTAAATATCTCGACTATACCTAATGTTGCAGTAACTTTAATCCCAGATTTAGCAAATACGGTCAGTTCTAATAACCCGATTTGGAGCGGAACAGAACGCTAAGAAGGTGACGATAAACTTAACCTATTTTCCCGACATAATATTTAAAAAAATATTACACAAGATATTATTCCGCGAACTTTAGAGAAAAACTGAAGAATAAGTCAATTTCAAACACAACGGAATTCGTTTAAGCACGGAACGCGTTCATTTCTCACTCGATTTCCTTAACCGAATTAGTTTTACTTCGCCTTAAGGATTATCACCAGTCACAATACAAACTTTGTTCATGAACAATACGCGTCTGCGATAGACGCACCGACGATCTGTGTCACATAACGTTTCGGGGAAACGTGTCACCAAAATTAGCACTCGCGAAAATCAAAAAGGGTCTTATTTGTACAGGAGCAAAGTCCATTTTTGCACATTAATTACATCGTCGAATGCAGCGTTCGTTTGTACTCTCGTATATAGGAACTGCTACCTGATCTCGCGAGCATTGTCTCCGCACAATTGCGGTCCAGGTTTTCTATCTCGAGGGACGTAATCTCTCAAACGACCACCTTTTATTTTAAATCCGTGACGTAAAGCGTCCGTTGTCTTTCGATTGTTACACCTTTTTGCAGTAAACAAAATAGGTCTATTGTAATGCTTTTTCCATATGACCTGAAGATTTTTATGGCAGCTGTAAATTTTTAGTGGAGGTGACACAATGGGCTTTGTCAATGTACTGTAGAATACAAATAGTTGGCACGAGACAAGATATTGTAATATTTATAATGGTCCAGTCGTGACCTTTATACCCATATAATCAATGTAGATGAAATGCAACAATCACATTTTAAATTTTATCAAACGAGTACCTGTTCTAAAATTATTTCGGTATTAAAATATGCTCATATTATTTTTTGTTACCCAGTCAAATTGCCAATACGTGATTTAATAAAGATAGTTAAATAAAATTATCTTGATACAGATACTTTCAATTCATTGACAGCTACCCTAAAAATAGACTTCACTTTTATTAGATTTCTGCATCATTTACCGAAACAAACTCTTTATTTGTATGCGTTTCTAATGTACATAACCGAATTAAGCCCAATGCTTTCGAATTACGTATAGCAAAAATAAACATTGCTAAACTTAGATATGTGTGCAAAATAGTCAATGTTTCATTAAAGCAGGTATACTGCATTAGTAGGTAACCTAAGGGAATAAGTACGTAAATTTCGTACTTTGGGCATCCTTTTCACTTACACGCGGTTAAATTGTGAAGACTACCTTGAGGATTCACATTTCCTTTATCAGCGATAAAGAAACATCAGTTAAAATAATTGCCATATGAGTCTGAATGCGTGCACCGCGCAGATTCAACACGCAGATACAGTTAATTTATCGCGCTCATCAAGCGACGTCTTTTGTCAGGATCATCGCGTTCACACTCGGCTGCGCGCGCGCCGCAGCTGTCGATTTTAACAAATACGACCAATCGATAACCCTCTGTTGAGTTTATCCTTGTTTTGCACTTGGACAATTTTTTTTTCTCGGCTTATAAAAGTGATTTTTAGAAAGGACTTATGCAAAATGAGTGTGAGAGTGCATAATCAAGATATGATTTTATGTTCTATATTATTTTTTATACTTCAATCATTTTTTGAGGAGTATTAATCTACCTACAATTGTCGAAAATATAGCTTGTAACCATAAAAACCCAAATATGAAGTGTCGAAAGTACGAGTACAATTTTTAATAAAGCAAAATAACGCTAAGGAAAATAGCCAAGATGACATTTTTTCAGTCAACAGATCTGATATTTCAAAGCTATCGGCCATAGCGCTACAAAGAATCAATCAAAGAAACAGTTACTCGAATGAAACCGTTCTTATTTTTTTAATAAGTAAACCTCCATCACGTCACGCCGCCCGTCCGTCACGTTAAAAATAATTAATGGAGAAAACTTTCTCAATACCTAATATTTTTTTACGCAAAAAATATTCGTATCGTCCATTGATACAATCCATTGTGCGAGTCCACCCCGCCTCGACCCACCTGTACTCAATGGCCCAGTGTTACAATGAAAAATGTAATTTTTTTTCTCTATGCTCCTTTTGTCAGTGGCAACACTATATTTCACGTGGAACAATTATCATTGTCTTTGGCACCTCGGAGTGTGGTTACTTACTCCACGTATTCCTTTGTGATCGCCGAGATTTTTATAGATGTCGCCTTTGTTTCGCCGAAAAAAGGGCATTGTTTACGAAAAGGAGATCGCTCGTGATTCCTTTGAATCTCTTCTCGAATTAAGCTCGAACGGACTACACCGCGGAGGGAATGACAATTAGGTCGCATTTACGGAATTGATTTATAGAAATTATTGGAAACATTAAAAATGTCATTAGAAAGTGAAAGGTTCGGATTGGGAGCGATTTGGTTTAAGCTACAATTTACGATCAGCAATAAATAATCCTGTCGCTTGGGCACCGCGCCATTGTCGCCGCCATTTTTTAAAACCATTAAAAATCCTATCAATGACTTCCATACCAATAAAAAACAGTTGCATTAGGCACCCCGATCGTGCATCTCTTTCTAATATAGGCGATAAGACAGAGAAGCAAGGTTAAAACATGTTAGCATACGCTAGCTAAAAATGTTAAATGCGTTACAAATTTCAATAAATAAGCAAATAAATTGCTATTCAATAAATGGGTATTGTTAGAAACTAATGTTGATTTATATGAATATTCATGTATTATTTAATTGAATGTACTATTTTATTGGAATATTTTGTTCAAGTATAATATATTAAAGGCCTGTATCAGCGGGTATGTATTCGCGACACGTGCAGCTACTTATTATGGGTTATTTTGTTATTTATACAAAACTATTATTTATTATACAATACTGCCTACATATTAGTTTTATGTATTTGTATAATTTCATTAGTTTTGGTTCTGCGTTATGAGTATGTGGAAGGAATCTGTGTGATTTATCGATTTGCTTAATGCTAAAAAAAACTAGTTTAAGGCACTGGGGTTAGGTATAAATTAACATCATAATCATTTTTTTAAATTAATTGGTTTATTAATGGTTTTAAAGTGTTAAAACCGTCATATCAATCTACTTGATACCTAAATAAAACTAAGTTACTCGGTTCGCTCTTCCTACCCCGCTAGGGAAGTGGCGTGAAGTTTAGTTAGTTAGTTACTCCATTGTAATAATGTTGATTCATAGATATCTAAAAAAAATTCCGACTTAAATGATCATCTAGATATTATAATAATTCTTGGAAGCAATTTGTGTTAATGTAAAAATACTCAACTCACTTCTAGGCATAAGTAGTATCTTTTTTTTATAACAATGCTTCTAATACCTTCATTCCTAAATCTTCCGCTACCTAACTCTTTATCGGTGTCTTTATCAAAATTCTATGCTTAAAGCTACGGCAATAAATTAAATGGCAACGTTCCGCTTGAAATATACCTCTAAACAAATATTCATATAAATCCGAGCTAGTAAGACTTATTTGTTTTTCTTATCAGACAGTCCCATAAGAAACGGCGTCGCAGCTCCATTACATAAAGTTGCCCGAAGCGCGCCGTCACATTTTCCTATTTCCTAAAGACCTTTCATATTTCAGATCAATTTTTTTTATCCCACAAAATGGAACTGCAATACCCTTTTTATTTACCAACCCACCACTCCAAATTGAACTCTAACGCATCGGAATAGGGGTTCACGAAAGTGTGCCGTAAGTTTGCCGTCGGGTTAGACGCTCCGATGCGCCGTGCACTATGTCATGTCTAGAAGCGATTCATCGTTAAACAAACAAGCTTTTTAAATGCTACCTAACTTGTCTTTTTTATATCGCCATTTGAATATTTCCATCGTTTCGGTAAGGTTCGTGACACGACGCGGCACCGGGATCACGTGAGAGATATTTATAAAAGAAAAGCCGTGTATCGCCGATATAGCGTTATTTCCAATTTAATGATTGCTAATATCGAACCGAGCCCGTCGGCACGTCAGCCCTATACTCGTTTATTATCAATCCGTATTGCCGTAACTTTGACTCGTAACTGTGCTGTATAATAACTCACTACGGATTGAAACAAATACGAAATCTAATTAAAACCGTGAAATCCGAATACTAATAAATGCACGTGCAGTTATTAGTATTCGGATAAGCCAAATGTCTAGTGTTCTTTTTACCTTGAAGATATTGAGCGTAGAGATCTTAATACTGGGTTATCTCAGCTTGTTCCTAAGACAGAGAATATATAGTAATTATAAGCACATTAAGTATCGTTAACGTATCTTTAGCGTAAATTAAATATTTATATTATAAAAACTTAAAAAAAAAATTGCTGACTTACCGGTTGATATCGTGCTAATTTGCGCGACATAACCGAAGGGAACGTTAAAAAACAACAATAACTAAACACCCCTTGCCCATAAACAAGAAGCTTCTGAAATGTTTAACCACAAACTCTAAATAAAGCTGTATCGCACGCCATAAACACCAGCTAGAAAAAAAGGCCACTCAAAAAACTTCACCGACAGAAACGAAAAAAATCCCCGCGGTCACATGCAAATGTCGCGCGAATCCGCTCATTACTCCACCATAAAACCATAACAACAGTCATTACCAGCACAATTAAAAAAAACTCCGTCACCATCAACAGTGCAAGTGTGGCGAAAACCGCTTAGCAGCGCCCACATAGTTTGTTTTCATCGCGGGAAAAAAAACTTAAAAAGGGGGCGCCACCGTCTTATGCAAAAAACTCCTTACGTATTCACCCCTCGCGAATCGCACTCTAATGAATGCTCCTCGCCTTTTTTTCAGCACTCGACTCAGTTGTTTTGACGGATCGCAATCTAGCCACTAATTGCTTTTTCCTTCGCGGGGTGCGTTCCACCTCGCGAAATTGCGTTTTATTAATTGAATAATATTAATGATACTTCCTCTCGGCGATCAATCTTTAATGACGTTTTTATTCGTCGCGAGAGTGACGCGACTCTCGCTTTTCCTTCGTTTTTTTAGTCGGCGATCGATGTTAATTACGTGTCTAATGGCTCCCGTGATACACTTCCATTAATAATACGTCGGACGACATCGTCCCGCTCTTCCAAGATTTAATAACTACTCGTACGAGATTAATAGTGCATCTGTGGCCGGCGTTATTATAAAAATATGTCTATATGTTGCGCCGTCATAACGCATTTCTATCGCGGAGTAATCTCTTTCTACGCGCCGCCTATTTTGTTGTGCCTCTGTAACACAATAGAATCGCGGTATAATTTGAAGTGCAATTCTGTGACGTACTGAACTGAGCGAATTAAAATGTCTCATTAATATGCGTTCCTTCATCATAACGAAATTAATATCGAAAATGGGCGCCAGCTGCGTCGTCAGTTGCGCTCGCGAAACGTCAAAAAGTTTATCTATGCCTAGCTAAACAAACCTCGTTTCTGAGCGCATAAAATACTGCATTGTTCTCTCCCGTTATTATTACCGCGTTTTATTTAACCATTTTATTTTATTATCATAACGATTTTTTTCTGGCGACGGATTCGCGCGTCGGTATAATTTCTTTTGTTCCGCACACTGATATTGTTTCTTTTTTTTTGTTGTTTTTTTTTATTGTGTCGCGGTGCTGTCGCGTTGTGCGCGTGATTTATTCTCCCTTTCGGGTAAAACAACACCCGTGCGAGTTACGATTAGCCCGGCTACGTAATATCTAATTACTATGGGCGGGCACGTACGGACATAACTCGCGTGCTTCCTCGGCCGATGTGGTTTATGGAATTGGATCCTCATATTTCGGCAGTCTCTCGGTGCTCGTAGTTTTTGTCCGTGTCTTGCTAGATACACTTTCCCGCGTAATCTGATATCTTTATGTCTCAGCTTTCGAAAATCCACTTTGTGTGAGAAGAGAAATTGCCTATTTTAACTACCCACGCAAAAAGATGTGGGTGACTATTTTTTATGCGCACCCCTGGGGACGGTAGCTAATGTTCGTAATTCCGAATTCAATCTACTCAAACAAAGGACGTCTCTCGCGTAGCTAAATGGCGTTTTTTAATCGGATATTATAATTAATGTACCTTTTGTCGCGTGCTGACGGGCCCTCGCGCGAACAATGGGATTTCTATTAGAAAGAGATATAAATATTTTTTTCTTAGAACAGGAGGCTACCTGAGGATAAAACACAGGCGACAGACGCGGCCCAGCCGAATTAAATTAGAATAATAATCAAGGCCCTCTTGTTTGGATAACATTTGATTCGACCTAACGCCTAAATATCTAACTTACTTAAAGTAGATAAATATGGATGATTAAACATTATCATATAAAGCAGATTTAATATTCTAGTCCCAATTTATATATCAGTTAAATTAGTGTGACACCCAAGTTTTTTTTTCTCATCTTAACTCAAAGAGAAACCTAGAGGACTTTTCTTAAGCTCTCTGACTATCGAACCAAAGGCTGATTTTGAAGGCATTTCCCAACCTACATACTAACCAATCAAAGGTTTTCAGAATAAAGTAAAAAATCCGTAAAAAAAGCTCTCTAACGCATAACACCATCCAATAGAGATTGGAAACAACAAAAGCTCTCCAGTGACCCCGGACCGCTCCAAATGAGCATCCTCGCAAAATTCGAATGGACGTAAATTTTTTATCAACCCTCCGCCAACCCTTGCCTAACGAAACTACACTAATAGTTGAAATGTATAATGCGTGTGTGTGTGTTATTTTTTTACTTGTGGGTAAGAGCGGGCTATAAAAAAACTGCATTATATCACGAGCCCTCCCTTCGTCGAGATGTGGGGGTCGCAGAGTTTGTGTGTGAGTGTGTTTTGTTTATGACAACTTTTGTGTGTGCGCGGCCGCTCAGAACTAATGTTAAGACAACATTGAACAGTTTGAGATAAAAAGCTGTTTGTTATTTAACACTAGATAATCTCTGATCTTTTGTTCTAATCAGGAGATTGCGATATTTACAGAATAAAGTGTTACAATGAGTAATTAGTAGACACAAAAATACTAGTTACAGTTGATAGCTAAGTTATTGGGAGATATTACAGGTTATCACATTATTAAGGTAGGTAACAGCCCTAAGTAGAAACCATATCTTTACGGATGGCTCAACAAATTTTCGTTTTGTATTTTAGTTTTATTTCAAATCCTTTGCATTATCCATCCTATAATTCTAGCGTCTGCCCAAACAAAATAAGCAATAACACCAACACCCTCCCGTGTCGAATCCTACACAAAATTAACAGGGTAAGGCATGGGACACACACGCCATTTTTTACTGCAATTAAGCAGTACACTCTCAAAAAAAAATCACACTCACATCCTTATGCCGTGGTGTGAAGATCTAATTTTGTTTGACCTCATTTGTCTCGTTGTATGGACTTATATAAATTACTCTTTGTGTCCCATCGTATTGATTCACATCGTTTTTGGAAGCCATAAAAATAACTGCCGTCGATTGTTAAAATCATAAATCGAAATGCTGCGGCCGTGATTAATTTTGACAATGAAAATTGTTTTTCATTGTCAAACTGTTAACTAGCTAGAGTATCGTAAAGCAATAACTTTAATTTTTCAGTTCACCTAAATAGCTAAAATGAACAAATGTGATTGTAAAATTAATTTATGACAATGCGAACATTACAATTTATTAAAATATATATTTAGCAGTAGTTGTACACCTATCATTAGAATATTTTAATACCTCTGCTAAATTATAAAAGGTCCTCTGCTACAAACGGGTCGTAGCCTACCTAATGAATTACACGGTACAAAAAACTCGCCTCCCAAAATTAGTCGAGTGGCCATAAAAGCGATGCCATAAACAATATTATATTAAACTCGAGTAAAACCAATAGACATTAAGACCGATGCCGGCGTATCGCCATTCCGCGCCATAAAAATAATCAAATATATTCGTTCCATCTCATTTGCGGCGTCTTAAACGATTTCTCTCGTCCGGCCGTTATTACCGAAAAGCATAACTCCTCATTTTCTTTTTTTATCCCCTACTTACGCCCGCCCGGGGTAAAAAGCTAGGGTAACTGCATATCCTTATATATTTTCATATAAGCCCTCGTGTGTGACGGCGGCTTTATTTATGTTTTAATGTGGATAAGTCTTTGAGCTCACTTTGATCTGTTTTTGTTCATTATGCGGCAATAGTGGGCTAATAAAATGTACCTATTTTAGCAACATTTATGCTAAATAAGAGCAGTGTTATTATTTCTAGGTATATTTACGTTAAATATTTTTATGTAGATGATAAAGTTCATAAACAATGTATTTCTTGTGCGGACTAAATTACTTAAAACACTTAAGCAACTTAATAATTTAGTACATACTCGCAAGTACATAGTTAACAGCACTGTTTATTCGAGCAATATCAATTTGTCGTTGGGTTTTACATGACAAAAAAGATACAACCTGAAATTTTTTAGATAATAAAATTCAGTATCATTCCAGTTTGTACAGCAATTTGCGACTAACTACTTTTTCGCACACAAACATTTCAGCGGATTTATTGTATTTTTTACGATAATCCTAGGATGGATTAAAGTTTCCATAATAATAAAAACGAAAGTCGTGTAAAGGTAAATATCGTGCTGTATAACACATTAAAATGAAGAAGAATGTCAATGTATTTCGTTTGTAGATTATAGTTACAGACCTAAATACCTATCTGCAAAATAATAAAGATCTGTTTTCAATGTTACTAAAATCAGGTATTTTGCCAGTCTTTGGAAACCCTTGAGAGCGCTCTACTCAACGGATAAGCAAACATTACTTATAATAATATGTAATAATTCAATACAACTTAAATAGTAGTAGGTACTATTTGAGTACTATACATTTTGACCCCTGTGATATTTTTTATCTTATTACCAATTAAAACTAGAGAAAACATGTACATATGTAATTAACATATTCACTAGATTCATTTGAGAAAACCAAATGTGCCCAACCAATATGCCTTCTTACAATATTCATCTTATCACTGAATCTATTACGCGGAACATAGAGGCGATTTTCCCTTGGCCGTTCAGGATGGAACTGACAGGAATACATAATAACACATTGTTTCATTTACGCGAAAAACGTACATAAAGTGTTTTATCAGTGGGAGCCCACATATTGCGAGGGGACGGGATTTTTTCCCCGTGTAATGCGGTTAATTTCCTTTTTCCTCTTTATTTATAGTAATCCCTTTATAAGGTGATTACGGAAATGTGTTTTTGGAAGTAAAAGAGCGCAGCGTGGGGCCACGCGAGTTCTTTACGAGCGCGCGTGGGGCTCGCGAACATACGTCTACGGGCGATCCGACGCGCAAATAACCAAGGAATATTGCGCTGGCGTGCGTCAATTATGAACAGTCGAAAATAACGTTCCTATTGGGATAGGTAATTAGGATAGGAAGTTTATATCCAGTTTACCCTTGACTCAAGGTTGAAGTTAATTATATTATAGGTTTGTAGACATAACCAAATAGTATGCTAAGCACAACTTAAATATAAAAATGGAGAGCAGTCGTGCTTTTAAGAAATTGCGTTTAAAAGCAAAAGAGGCTTATTATGCTTCCGATATTAGGTACTGATATTTTGGGAGAAAATATATATTATGTACGATTTCTCTCAATTATTTATCATTATTACATTATTAGCTTTATTACCGCAATAATGAAAATCACGTCTTAAAAACAAGTTTATTGGAAAAATCAATCCTTTATGAGGCTTTATCTAATTTTCTAATAAGAAAAAAAAAAACACCCTACGGATTCCTATAAATAAACGCGAACTCGCTCTAATAAAAACATCGAAACGTCTGTAAGGTCTCGTAACTTCCCTCACTCGCTGCGATGCTGAGCGCGTTCCGCCCGATACAGTTCGCCGAGTAATTCGTAAAACAATGTAAATAAGAGGCAAATCAACGGCGGCCGCACCGGCGCAGACGCCGGCAGGGGTGACGAGCGAAAAAAAAGTGATAAAAATCAATTCAAAAATAAAGAGAATAAAAAAAAAGAATCCCCACCAACAGTGAAATTTAAAGCGAGCATACCTTCTTAAATTTACACGTTACATTATGGCCATTACAATAACAGCACAAAGTTTTGCTCAATCCACAAATATTCGTACTGCTATTACATATTTATATAACAGTTAACTAAACTTCGGCTATCTAACAAATTGTACCGCGACCTGTCTAATCAGAGAGATTGACTAAAGCAACAATTTATAATGGTCAAAGATTTACTTCTGGCCACAGGATCAAACCAATCGTAAATCCTTGAATTAAATGTCCCTTGACTTCATCTGTACTCCCTACACTACTGCTAGTAAGAGTACTCTCTATCATAAAAGCAGGAAGTAAACAAACATCCACTATTCTGTGATCGTCGGCAGCCCTGCGGCCGTGGGCAGCGTGACGCAGCGCCTACACTGCGTGTCCTTGATACCCCATTCATATGTATGTATGTTAGTTAGCCGACTCGCAAATACCTACACCCAAACGGCCCGAAGTTAGCATTTAAATTGAAAACAAAACAAAATCGAACATAAGATTCGAACAAAAAATAATAATTAGTTAACACATCCCATGATAACGTCATAGTATTGGTCAACGTTTTTCAAGAATTCGAATCACTTGCTCCACATAGAGTTATTAATAGAACTCTGAGTTCTAGAGTAAGGTATAACTAAATGCATGTCGGTATACGTTAATAGTTCGTTTCACTATACAACGTAAACTCGTTAAAACTTAAGGGGTACCTACATAAACAAGGTTATTTTTAATATATGCGATACCTCTAGTCTACTTATTTTACTTATTATTAAAAAAAATTGCTTATTTTTTTAAGTAATTTCGTTTTATTTCAATGCTTTAAAAGGATTTTTTAACAAAAGCAAAAAAATAATTTCTTTACATACAAAATAGCCCAATCACAGAGCCCAACAGATAACTTCTGTATGAAAAGTAAAAAAAAATTGCATCATCTAAAAACAATTTTATTTATTTCCTTAGAATAATTATTTAAATTAGGAAGTAACCATGAAGTAAATTTCCGTTTAACACATTAGTTATATCCTGAATGAAATTGCTTTAAAAAAGTGAAATGTCACTTTTTACCTCGAAATAATGGATATAAATAGCAAGTAAGTACTTAAACTTCCAAGAATAAAAAAAATCTATCTCCTTTCTAGTTTAAAAGAACTATTAATAAATCATTTTACACCATGTATTTGGACGATCTATAAAAAGTTATTTAAAATGTCACATCAAGGTTTAAATAATTTAATTAAAATTATGGATCTGAATAATATATGAAATTCCATTTCGTTTTCGGAATATACGGCTTTACGACAGGAAAAATATTGTTTTATTTGCTTATTTCTATGATAGGACAAATATATCTTTCAGATAATCGATCGCACATAGATTACACAATAAGGCTATGTGTAGTAAGGATACTATAACTTTTAATGTAAAAAGCAATTTTTTTGTTTTTAATTTAACTTAGTGTGTACTAAAGTGCTTAACTACGTCAAAACCAAAGAGCATGACAAGTGTAAAGTCCAATAAGACAGTAACTCTAGCCATTCCACACCAATAAGAGTCACTTACACCCTGCCCTCCCGCGGTCGCACCGAGGAGTCCCTCCCGCTCCTACGGGACCCTCCACTCTCAGACGGGTCTGCCGACATTGAGGGCACAAGCCTTGACCCAATGTTTCTATATCTTCATATGACGATTTGGCCAAATAAAAACAAAACTATTTTAAGCACATTTGGCCTGTGTTGTTAGAAATTTGAAATTTGGTAATTCCAGAAGAATGTTTGGTTCAAATGTACTTCAGATTATGTCTGTTAGAAGTAAGAATATGTACGTGCCATTATATCCTTCGACACAATAAGTCCTTGACATTGATGACTAGGTAGATGACATTGATGACTATTAGAAAACTAAAATTGTTTTATTAAATTTGAAATATATACATAACTTAGACATAAACCGTGTTTTCTGGAATTAAACATCTCCCATTTTTCTTACTGGTCCTTTTATTTATCATAAGCAAAGTTCATTAAAAATGAATTACTATCAGAATTACTTCATTATAGTGCTATCAGAATTACTTTAATTACTTTACACACATATAATTTACCTCTTTAATAAAACAGTTTGTATAAATCGTACTGTAGGTACTTATTATTCACTCCAATATATTTTAATCTATCATCGCGTCGCGATGAGATTACAGTCGTCCTTAACGAGAGTGCTTCTCCCCTCTTCCTTTTGCATATAATTGCATCTTTTTTGTCTGAAAAACGCGCCCCGGGCGCTGATTTACGCGTAGGTGCAATAATAATGCTGCCACAGAAAAATATTATTCAAACACAACTCCTCCGACATTCCGAAACAACTCCTAAGACGTCCACCTAAGAGTCATTACCGTTTGTTCACCCCGAACCGAACATATTTACTAAAAACGTTGAGTAAAGAAAACTGCTTGGGGAGTCGCACCCTCGGTTTTTTCGGGGCATCTTTTCCTTAATTTATATAGAAATGTTTGGTCTCATCCGACGCCTTTGAAGTAACGACCCGCAGGGCGAAAGTGAAATTTATTTAAATTCAGTTAATAAATGCCTAATAAACGTTTTTAGTGTCTACCGTAATACACCAAAGTTGACTCGCTTACAGATTCTTCATAACGTAAATAACATTTTACTGTAAGAACTGATAAAAGTACTTTATCAAAGTCAATGTAGTTTGATTTCCCGTCATAACATTTGAATGTAATAAATAAATGAATATGAGATTTTTTCTTTTGTTTTGTGCGAAAATTTACCCTTGAAAATGTAAACGGCGATGTAAATTCGAAATAGGGAACAAAAAGTCCAGAAGGCCTTCATATTTATTCATGTTCAATAACAAATACTCGTTTCAGAAACAATTCTGCGCAGTAAAAACTTCGCCGGCGGCGTATTTACCTGTTCCGCGGCACAACTGAATACTCGAAAGGTGTAATATTTGTAAAAACACCACACTTTGATTACACCGAAATCCTCATTTCCCGCGAAAAATTCCGCGCTCGATGTCTTTCTTTGGCGGGATCGTTATTAAAAATATATCCTGTGTTCCCCTCGCTAAGAAAGTTGACTCATAATAAAGGCCGGCATAATTTTTCCTTTTAAAACTTTTTGATTAGATAAAATAATGGGGAGTGGTGGGGTGGCCGCGGCGGGGGCGCCCGCGGCGCAGCGCCCTAGCAGCCATTCTAATTCTAATTGTTGTTCTCTGGCGATGTTTACATTCCTTTGAATTCGGCAAATCAGCTCACGTCGTATCGGAGCAGTTACGCCGACTTCGAATGTCTGCCCTAATTAATCACGTTTGAAGTACAAAATCGATTGCGCTCTCGACAAATAAAATCAGCCCTCTTATCGATTTAAATTGAAAACACATCGACAGTTGAGTCTGACATGTCGTCGATGGCTCTTTGTGCGGACGACGTCACCTATTTGAACTGATTGCTTTTGATTCAGTTTATTTACACTGCAGCCTTTTATTTGCTTAGCCGTACTACTAATGTAATTTATTTGAAAAAATCAATAACGACTCCAATTGTTGCGTAGGACTTTAATGTATTCATAGAAAGCTTTAGTATGTATGGCTTTGATTAAAATTATTTCTCTTGATTTATTTTGCCAAAATTAAATCCAATATAACCTAAATAAATCTCAAATTAATATTTAAAAGTCTAAAAGTCGTATCTGAAGAATATTTTATTAAATTGTTCTTTATATTTAATTTTTCGTGACACGTTTTATTTAACGTCACTTTTGATCGTATTGAACAATACTAATATTAACATTGGTGTGTGTGACATCGTTCGTTTTATCGTCAAGATCACTTACACCGCGTCATCTGTCAGCGCACAGTTGATCTAAAAGCGTTTTTCTGTTAAAAACCAAAAATAATGAACCCCAGAATATAAAATGTCAAAGCGCGATCCCCCTGTAGGGTTGTCCCCTTTTTTTCAATTTAAACCGTTTGACAGGGCTTCGAACGCAGCCGCGGCCTTCGCGCACAATGCAGTTTTCAATAAGATTGGTTACACTACACTAAGCAATGCAATCAATCAAAATCGCGACGGTCGGCCGAGTGCGGCGCGCGCTCGCCTATGCCCGGGCTAAATAGCCGGTGACGAGTCAGCGCTTTGTTTGCTTACTTTATATAAAAAATAAACTTTGTAGAAATATGAGAAATAATGTTTAACCCAATATGCTTTTTGCATAAGCTTGCCGAGACGTTCTTTTTTGAATCTTTGATAACTTTTACACGAAAACCCAGTTACTAATTTATACGCGCGGATATAAATGAAATATTTATCTCAAACTCAAAATTCCATGTCAATCAATCAAACACATTTCCAGCTTAAATCTCATTTGCTGATAATGAACACAAAAATCAAAATATAAGGACATGTCTAAAACGCAGATGTTTCTTTAAATATCTTCTTCTATAACCATCTCTGCAACAACCACAATGGCAATACAAAAAGTGGTATTCCCCACACTAACTGTTTAAAAAGGTGTTAATGCCTTGATATACGAGTACATCATAAAAACCTAACACCTATAAATTCCGATAACTATCTACGAAAGAAATGTATTAATTAATCGTTCAACGTATTCAATTAACCAAGAGGCGTGACGATATGGGAACTGACAATTATATAGGAGGCTCCTAGTCTTTAAAGTGTTGGATAGCATTTACAATTCACTATAGTGAATGGAAGTGTAATTATGTCTGTAAACAATTGTAAAAAGCGCCAGTGGAACATTTTACGCGTCGTTTGTGCCGGGAAACGCGATGAAGGCACGAGCTAAGTTTTTATTGTAATTAACAGCTGTTATTTACATGAGAACGGGCGTTCTTGTTAGACGTATTAACAAATTGGTGTTATCAATAGAACGTAGCTTGCACACATCACTACACACATTGCATTACGTAGATACGTAGGTACAACAGTAGATACTGCGCACACACATGCTATATTGTTATTTCTGAGGTTTTTGACGCATAATACAGTCTCATGTAGATAATACGTATATTTTCTTTATCTAAAAAATCTTTGAAAGCTCTTGAATTTATACCCGGATATTGGTGAGTTAAAATTAATCCAATTTTATTATTCAGTAACACTTTCCGTACTAACTTTATAAAATCTCCCGCACTTAACTATAAGTGGGTAATTTATGTTAAAAATAATATAATCAACTTAATAAAATAAACTTCCTTCTAATAAATATCGACAACTACGTCCACGAAAAATATGAAACACGAACTAAATAAACAGATGTTCACTGCCGCTATCAAAAAATGTGGGTAGTAATAAACCCCATATTTTACAAGTCCCAAAAATGTTTACCATATTCCAACTGTGTAAAAGAAATAGTGGGATGTTCTCATTAATACTAATATAATTGGTAGCCTATAATTTGACCCGCTTCAAACAACAAATTAGTGAATTATGAATGCATGAGACACGCCCCTAGCGCGTGTTTCGGCTACATTTCTTCATTTGTCTTTCAAACAACCGTTTAGTGTATATTTTTTTTTACATTTTACAAGTTCTTTGTAATTGTAGTTTACAGTTCTAATAGAAACTATTATTACCGTTTACAGTACCCGTACAAAGCATTTCTTTTTCCTGTAGTTAATTGAAACAAAGCGCAGCCACTGACCTACGGCAACTTTCCCATGAGTTTTCCTTTAACCCTCCACTGCTCGCCACTAATTGATCCTCCCTAACGAAGCGTCGGTTAACCCTGCAAACACCGACATGCAAATTAACCCTTTCTCAGCCGTCTGTTTGCGCAGTTTACACCGCTTTATTGAATTAAGTCTGACTTTAATAAGGTCGGAAGGGTTGGGGATGATACTTTGTTTGTAAGAAGATTCCGTAGCTTTCTCTTAATTAATGACTTAACCCTCGGGGGCTCTGTCATTAGCTGCCGCGGTTTTGATTCATTATTACAAAGGGATTTGGGATTTGAGGTCAGGGTGTTAACAGGTGGTAATTAATTGTTGAGCTTTGTAGTTGTTTATTTTAATTTTTTAATGGTTTTCGAATGATTAACTTTTTCTTCGATTTAGGAAACGTGTTAAATGATGTCATGAGTTAACGAGTATAAAATGAAATCGTTTTAGAAACCTTCATTTGTTTATTATTTTATTCCACCAAATTACTTTTTTATTTTATTTAAAAAAATAAAGATTTAAGGAAGTGTGTTTAATTCCAATATATACCTACCCATGTGCAAAATACACAACATTTGTAAAAAAACAATAAATGTGAGCTGAAGATAAAATACGTGTTAATCTACATATTAAAAATAAAGCTGTTATAAATTCGGTAATTAGCATTTTCATAAAAAAGAGATGATTATAAATCAAAAAACTATCAAGTTATAAAAAAATTATAAGGCAAAATTTAATTACCTGGATTTTAAATTCCTTATTTAGAATTAAGACCCTTGCAAACCTGTTTAATACAAACCACTATAAAACATTTCATAAACCGTCAAACCACCGATTATAATTAAACAGTTTCCAAGAGATTAATTCCGAAATGCCGACATCAAAAACGCGGTAATCCCGCCTGGATCCCGCGGAAACCTCAAAAGGGCCTAACAGGAAAATCTAAGCGAAGTTTATCCGGGAGACTGTCCGCCCGCCCATCTGCATTAATTGCTTAATCGCCCTCTTAGGGGCGGCGTTAATTGGCCCCGGCCGCGGCCGACCACTCCCGGCAATTCCCGGCAATTTCCGACAACTTCCGACAACTTTAACCGTGGGTAATTTACAAGGCGAGATGGTTAATTACGCTCGGTCGCTCGGACACCAAGAATTAATTATTCGAGACTTTAGACACCGGCGGGCGAGGGTTCGTGTTACTTTTGATTTGCCGTTTCCTTGAGTTTTAAACGAGTTTAAAGACTGCTTAATAGCCGCCATTCGACATTTAAGCGGTTGAGATCTGTGGGAAATCGCGTATTGCCTATACAATTGTAACTACTTACTAGTTGCGGTGTGTGCTTTTAAGGATCGGGCGGGGGTTAATATACGTATTTTAGATTGACTTGATTTATCGGCGAATAACGAATGTTTAATAGTTAAATTTATCAATTATGATTAAACGTTTTATATTACAGTATTACATCATCCCAGTACTTGGTTCTAAATAAATAATTGTCAAGGTAACTATTGGGAAGTGACAAATTCAAGACAATGCAATTAGAAATAGGTACGAAAAGTTAATTAGTTACGCTTAAATGATATCACGACAGGACCATTTACCTATTTATTATTGCTCAAGTCAGATCGATTTCTATTTCCAAGATTTCATAGTGAGAATTTAAGTGGAAGCTGTGAGCACTTTGGGAGAAAGACGTGATCAAAGAGCGTTTTAAGGTATTTGCAATTTCACAAAATCATGTTCCATTTTATTTGTGAAAAAATGTTTTCTAATTTTGGACGCACGATCTCAAGATTGTTTCTTATAACCGTTTAATCGACATTTTGGTGCCAATAAACCGGTGTTGGTAGGAGAGGTAGGTATAGCTGAGTGACGCTATGGTCGCCTAGTGAATCTGATGAAACATTTGACTGCTTTTTTCATTTACATTTTATGGCGTTACTGAACTATTTCACAGTTAATGCCGGAACCAGCATTATAAAAATAAAGAATAAAGATAATTTTATTTGACAAACGTTATTTGCTATATCTACGGACTTTTTCTTGGTTTTATATTATATCCATAAAACCATGGAAGAAAAACACAAAAAAAGCCAAAAAGATGATGCTAAATTATTAATGATGTCACAACCATGTTTTAATTGAGAATGCTACATACATAAATAACATCACGCCCGTAATTCCCGAAGGGGTAGGCAGAGTTAAAGGGGCAGCAAGCCCCTATATCCATATTTAGCTAAAAACATTTTTCAAACAAATTTGAGTACGTTGGGATAAAATTAAAATGTTTTTATGGTATGTACCTAAGACTATTCTGAGAGTTACCCATACATGCACATGAAACTAAACAATCTAATTGGTTCATTGGAACGGCGCGCACGCAAGAAGGCGGTTGTACTCCGGAGATGTAGATCATTGTTTAATCTGTGACTATATTCGTATGTGGGTCACCTGTTTCGTTTCGTAGACGTAATATGGTAAACTGTTTTGTCACTCTGGACTAGTTGGTCAACTCGCTTCCTGAATTCGTAGGCGATTGAATTCGAAATGCGTGATCCAGAAAAATCTGCGAGACCAAACAGATTATATTTATGGAATACTGGAACGGTTTGTGAATATTTAAAGATTAAGGTGTAAAGTTCAGAGTTGGATTTTATTATTTAGAAAAATATGACAAAACGATAGATACTACCTCAGATTAGAGATTGTTCTGTAATCTGAGGATACTACTATATCTTACGGATGTTTCTAAATAGCATGTTTTGTATGAATATAATTTTCTAATATTTACTACTGCGTTTTCAAAGAAAATCATTAACTTGCCAGATGACTGAGTTGCACAAACGTCATTCGCCAGAGAGAAATCTAAAAGTAATCACGGAGTTAATTTGATTTCAATCAAGCTAGGAATATCGAGAAAACGAGAAAATGAAATTAAAAGAACGCGCTAACAAGTCTCGATTACAAATTAAACAAGCTGGGTGTCAGCTGAGCTGTGATTTAAGGAGATCAGAGGGAATCTAATTACACCGAGACTCGAGACTTTCCGTAGCCGCCCTTTAATTGAGGCCTGGAGCCTGAAACCGCCTCCCCCCACTCCCCTGTTTGCCTTCCCCTTAATCGCGCTCCGGCGTCGATTACATTTTTTTAACATTTTTTAATTTTGTTCGAGCTTTTAATTTTCTTCGCGCGCCTTTTCTTTCACACCGCTTTTCCTTTCCATCCGAGGCGATATTTCTCACCGCCATTATACGCCCCGTAATGAGATTTTCTTTCATTATGTTTAATCTCCCGATTAATTCAAATGTTAATCTGTTTTCACGTCGCTTTTTATGGGCGCGCCGCTGCCGGAGCGAAGCAGCGGGCCGGCGTAATCTTCCACGATTTCGGCGCGACATTTAGATATAATTAACAGACGTGACCGGCGCTAGGGGCCGGCCCGATTAGATCGTCAATAATTTAATTCGCAACAAATTCAAAACGCCGTCCGGCCCCCAGATAGGTGCGTTTGGACGTGTCCGGAACGCCAATGGCGATCTAGGAGTCGGCAAATTGAAAACACCTCCGGCGCGGCTGTAAACACGTCACGTGATTTAGGTTTTAATCAAGTAGGGACGCGCCGGCCCGCCGTAATTGTGACAAATCCTCTGTTTGTCCGGAGGAACTTTTAACTCGGCGCGGAACGGGGCCGTAACAGCTCTTCGCACGTGCCGGCAAGGGAGAGGCTTTTTTGTCGACACATGTGCTCCCCGCGCCCCGCACCCCGCCTCGGGCTCTTGATTAATTTTTAATATTTTTTCTTCCAGTTCACGTACGCAATTTTCACTTTCCCGCTTAGATAGCGCAGTTTGTTTCTCTGTAGCGGTGACGTCACGTAGGCGCAGTAAATCTATTGAGACCAGAGCTGCGCCGTTTAAACAAACGATTGCATCATTTATGGCTATAAACTTTTTATCTACTCCGCTAATGCGCGCTGTTAGACGTTAAACGCTTATTTCGCCCGCGCTACACCTACATAACTTATTAACGAATTAGCAAGACTTGCAATTGTCGCACTTAACTGCGGTAATAAACTCAATGAAGATGAAGCCGTGCAGACGCGACATTCCTTTCACTGGCTCGGAAATAAAAAAGTGACAGTGTATTCTGCATTCGAGACGTGAGACATTATTTTTATTTACCTACCGAGTGCCTGACGAGTCGGGTATGAGCGGTGACATTATACAAATCAGACCGCATTGTATGGTGATCGAGCGCTGTGCATCTGTAACGTATTTATAGACCGGGGACATCTCCTTTTCCGTCTAATAGGCAGGCGAGCGAGTCGTCCGCAGTTCGGGCGCGATCAGACGCGTGACGTTTCTACAAGAATGTCGGCACTGTCGCGGTAATCTGTCGCAATTATAGCGTGGCGCATATCCCGATTAGACGCGACGCGACGGCAATTAGGTCGGCGGACACACGCGTTAACCTGCAATGAGGATACGCCTAAACACCGCTCGTTGTGCCAAAACGACCGGCAAGCCTATTAACGAACTAAAAGCTTAATGGAAAAAACCTCTAACAGAAGCGAACGGTCAGCGCACATCTCCCCCTGTTTATAAATCACATCCGCACTCTTTGTAAATTCACCTTGGAGGCCCACCCTCCGAGTTCAAAGAGTGCCGTCGGGGCAATGTCCAAATTATAAATTCGCATTAGATCGGACGCGCACGGTTCGTTTACCATTTCATTTTGCTTCAATATCGCCACTCTACTTTGTTCCACACACTCCCTTCCGTCCGCGGCCCCTCGCCTCCACCTTAAGACGCCGGGAAATATCTGCGTTTTAAGCTATATTTCTTTCATCCCTCATTTTTGCAGTTCGTAGCAATCTGAAATCCAACACGTCCCCCGCAAGGGGGCCTCCTCCTCCGGGTGGTAACCCCCTATTCTTGTACCCGGATAAAAAAAGCGATATCTATTTATAAAATGTACGTACGCATGTGTGGACGCGAGATTAGCGCATGTGTGGGTGCGGCGGGCGCGTGTGCTCGCCGCTCATTTGCAAACCGTCTCCAGAGATAACGTCCTCCAGTCGGTTATCCCGTTCTTATTGCCTCCTTCTTTTCTTGATTGCTGTGTGTGTGGAAAAGTTTGGAGCTCCGTCATTGATGGAAATTGATTTTGTCGCGGAAACGAAAAAGTTATAATACGACTTATTTCCCAGAGCTCGCGGTGTTAGCTGCGCGAATGATCTTTAGAAACAAGGCGGGCGGCTAATTTAGTGCTCGCGGGAACTTTAAATTCAATTTCGTTTCATAACATTGTTTAAAATTTAAAAAGTAATCCCAGAGAGCGTGCCGGGATGGAAACTATTCTAAATAAGTAATCGGGCGGGCGGCGGCGGCGCTCACGTATGAACGTAATTATAAAAATTGAAGGCAAGTCTCAGCCGCTGCCGGGCTCCTCTCCCTCGCTCCCGCGGCGTCGTGCATTTTTTCGTACATATTAAACTCCCCGCCGCCCGCCGCCCGCGCCGCTTCACCCCGCGACTCCTCTTTTTAATCGATTTTCCCGACACAAGGGGTGAGTCCTCTGGGGTGAATGTAATTTTTTATGCGTTTTTTTCCGACGGAGGAGACCGTCGCCGGAGGTGCCATTACGCCACGGCTTGTTGAGAATATTTTAATTATAAGGCATTAGCGCGTTTTATGATAGCACTCCCGCTTGAATTTATAAACGATCGAGAGCTGAAGTAATTAAATATTTGAATGCGGTGAGATTTCCGCGGGGAAAAGGAGGAAGCGGGATAATGGAGGCCGCCGCGCTAACATGATGGATATAATATTCGATGGAATTATTGGTTAATGGCCGTTGGAATTGCTCCTCCAGTGAAATGGTGTTTTCGTTCTTTCTCGTTAAGAGCAAACTAGACCTGTCGCCCCCTTTATTTATGAGCGCTTTGCTACATTTGTATTAACAATGGTTTCATATCTGGTGTTAATTCATATTGCCATCGGGAAGAAAAACGTTTTCTTTTTTAGGGATTAATAGCCATGTACTCGAAAATAAGAAAAGGTCACGTTTTGGAATTTGATAGATCTCTCAATAAAATTTAATGAAAAAATCCATTATATAATGTAATTTGACGCAATTAACAAACTAGAAGCCTACTCGTCAATCCATCACGTGTGATCCAATATAGAACTTATATGAGCATATTTCATGCAGGTAGCAATGTGCAATGAAACATTATTTTTTTTGCTTTATAAAGCAATGAAACTACACATATGAAAAAATCAAGGCACGCTATTCCAAATGAACCTACGTTTCCCCTATTGGAAGATAGGATTTAACATATCAGGTTAAAAAGCACCATTAGGGATGCATCGGCGCAAACAAGCCCGGATTCATCTCGAGCCGTTAGTCTAATTGCTGACGGCGACGTTGATGGGACGCTGTCCCTGTCCTGTGTCCCGTGTCCCGTGTCCCGGCCGGGACGCCTGCTGAATACGCGCGCTTCATAATGCACGCGGAGAGATTGATACGTTGATAGAGATTGTATGGAAATTGCCGTAAATGTTACCAGAATTGCTTAGAATTCCTCGATGCTTCGACTGATACGGTGGCCGTGATTGAAGGTTGTTATTTTGTAGTTGTAAACGTTAGCTCGTGGGCGATGACCCGTCTTCCAGATTATTTAGGATGAATCGATTTTCGTTAATAGGTACAGAATAAGATAACTTTAGCTAGCTTTGTTCGATTACATTATTGTATTTTTTTCTATCTATTGAGAAAATAACTTTTTCTTGATAAGAGTTCTTTTAATGTGGTACTCTTGACAACGTGTTTGCAAAATTTAGTACAAAAATAGTTAAAGGTGTCTACACACCAAAGCCGCCGGCCGGGCGGCATAACCCGCCGGGAAAGGCCGGCGGTCTCGTTGTGTTTAATAATAAGGAGATTTCGGAACAAATTGAGGCCGCCGGCTTTGCCCGGCGGGTTATGCCGCCGGGCCGGCGGCTTTGGTGTGTAGACACCTTAATACGTGAAAGAATAACAAACTTTGTGTGTTTGTTCGGATCTAACAGATTAAATAATTAAAGAGTACCAATGTATTTTTATGTTATTATTTCTATGTCTTTTTCTTTTGAAGAATATTTTCAATAGAATCCCATTAAAAGACACAGTATTGCTTATTGTCACGTAAATGCGTCTCAACACCCTGTGTAATGCGAGAAACCCTAGGTGTTAGTCGTTCCTATACACGGAGGCTAGTGTTAATAGGTGAAGATTGCAAATCATTACATGCTACATGGCAGACACTCGTATAATAACTAGTAGTATTTAGCTCAGGTAAACAATTGATTGCCCAACGAAAAATTAATAGGAAAGCTTTAAACGTACATTTAACACAGGACCAGTAACTAAGGAACGTTAATGCCAAAAAAAATATTTACCATTCTAAGATTCACAATCATTACGGGTAGTATTATTTAACATACTACCAGTCAATATAATACATCTGATGTATGTATGTATATGCAACATACGCATTTTTCAATTTCTTTACAATAAGTCTTTATTGATAGTATTGTCAATTTCGTCACCCTCTATGTTCGTTCATGAAAACATTAATTTAAGACAAAAATATGTAACATACGTCACTGGGGATATGAGAATCTTGGCGCAGGCTTTGCATCCACCGCCGGCCTAAAGTATAAACCGTCACGTAAGTCGCCCAACACCCTGTAAGCATAATGCAAGAAACCCTAGGTGTCAGTAGTTTCTGGCGAGCACGCGACGCGTAATATCGGCAATCCGCTTTGTTCCGCGCTTACTTACAGCCGTAATCGAATTACGAGGTGGCACGTTATTACATGACCTGGGAACGTCTTCTATACCTGCGCCTATGAGGAACATGACGGCCACTAACGAGTTTGTCGATAAAGTGCGATCATTTGAATTTAAATTAGGATTCGTGTCTAAAAGGTACTGATTGGCAATCTCGTTTAGTCTAGTTGAACACGCATGGCTAATGAGCTGGCCATAATTGAAAATATTGAGAACCGCCATTTTGTGAACGTATATGGCAGAACGCAATAGGGATGTGGATATGATACCTACTCTAATAATACAAAGATATGATTTGTTCAAATTAACACCTTACGTTTTTTTTAAACTTTTTTTATTAATAAGTATAAGGTACATTGGATTAGACTTGCTTTATGCCTTTATAGGATAGCGTTCAAGGAGTAAATAAGTTTGCACTTTAGATTATATTATACTTAGAACTTATTAGCTAGAAGTAAGTTATGAGAAAAAGTAATAACGATCTAGCGGCTTATATATTTTAAGTCACTTATGATTGGTACATAAATAAGGTTTTGCGTAAATAAAGTATGATTAGGTACACTTTATTCATAAATCACGTTATTAGAACAAACGACACCGATAGTATATATCCGCAAAACATTCAAATTCCTTACCTTCAAGGAAACATCCGCATAAATTATGTAGATCGGGTCTAGAAATTGTGGGAGTAGTTTTAAGAATTTTGGAAACTCAGCGTTTAGCTTACTTGTATATTTCATTAGGTATTATTAAGATGTACCAACAGCCTATAAATATGTATTAAATTATGTTTAGGCTAGGCAACAGACTAAACATTACATTGATAAAAACAGTAAGAAAAGCGATCACCTTATCTTAACATAAAGAGAAGACGCTTGAACCATCCAACATCGACTACCGGTACCCTACACACCACATAAAGGTTAACCGTTAAGAAAATCCACTCCGGAGTGGTTCCCTCATCAAATTGACATAAGCGCCTCCTAAACGAGCCAACGAGGTCAGCCGAAGCTCTAGTTTAATTACCATCCATCACTCCTGTCCGTGTATCGCTCCATCTCGGCTAAGGACTACCGAATAGGGATGTAATTGATGTTGTTAATAAACGTCGCTTTAGGGAACAACTGGTGGTTGGGGATGCGTGGGGCTTTGTGCGGCACCTGTTGACTGCCCCTTACGGTGCTGCGAGGTAACATAGGTCATGGTGGCTCCTTCCCATCATTGAAGTCGCATGATTATTCATTATCTTTAATCGTGTTTAAGAAAGTATCGAAAAGTACCAATCTGTAAATTATCGTGAAATTTTAAAACAAATATTTTTCATGTATTTACTACATACTACATACATACTAGCAGCAACACGCGACTTCATTCGCGTCATTTAGTTCCCGTACTGAGTATCTTCTCATAAGATATCTTTGCGAATTAACAATAAAGAAATAAGCTATGTTGGAAAATAAAGTCGGACACCATTTAAATACTGCTGTTAACTATGCGAGAAGAAGATTACTGATCATACAAGCATTTTATTGCAGTATTACAATGAAATGCACCTCAACATTAAATTCAAAAGGCACAGCGTAAAGAAAGTCACCTGTTAAGGCGAATTAAACATATGGGCCATACAAAGCGTGCTGAAATCCTTTAAATTCAAGTCCCTATCCAATAATAGCATCCTTAATGAGATGTAAATGAGCGAAGAAATAGCCGACTCCGTCCGCGTTATAATAACGCGTAACGACCTACAAGTCCGGATTAAGAAGCCTTTTGACTTAAAACCTGGCCGGTGGGCGAAGTGACCGACCCGATCTCTCAGCCGCCAACACATCTTCGGCCTTAACCGTTTCAAATTAAAGTCCAAGTTGGTTTACCCCGTTGAAATTGTTAGGTGCTATGTGTGGCACAATAGTGTGGCTATTTTGATACTAATTGGCAGAAAGGGTTGCGAATTAACGTCAGGGCCATGTTGGCCGGCTTTGTGCCACCGACGCCCGATAAATACTTGCGCATACAATTATACATTCATAGCGTCGAGGAATGGATTAGTTTGTGGAAGTTTTTGATGATCGTTTAGAGCTAATGGAGTGAATAATAAATTCTATATCATTTTCCAAATATAATGCAGTCGATAAACAATAAAAAACATAAACAAAATTGCATATCTGAAATAGATATCAAAGTTACCTGTTCAAAACAAAATTCTTCAATAAAAACCCAGTATAAGTATGTAATTTTCTTCTTATTACAACATGTCGATCTTTATGTTAATATGATAATAATCTTATTCCCAAAAAAAAAGCATTGCTGAAAAGATTAAACCAACTGCATTTGCAACGACCCTATTCAAATTCGCGTAACTACCTACTTTCAAACCAGTCCAAAGTGAATAACTCATAGACATTACTTCTAAACGCATTTCATAAAACAGCTACTAGGTACAACAAAGTCCCCGTATTGTCTTACAAACATGACTCAGACTGTTCCTAAAGCAAATTAATGTTTATCATACATCAGACCCCGCCTAGATCTGAGCTTTCAATTCTTCCACATTTGGTAGCCATTGGCTTCTTATTCGATTATGACCTTTAAAACTGGACCTATAAGAGCAAGGTTGGAAAATATGTCTGGTCGTGCGTATGGTAATCATTAGCATGTTGGTTTGAGCATGACATGCGTATGACCGGCGACCAGGGCCGGCCTAAGGCCTCATTACTCGGGACACGACCGGCCAATCAGGCGGATTGTTGGGGGCTGATTGAAAGCTCGCTGGTTCACGCGAGCTAGCCGATTCCCGCATGAGATTGTCCGTATCGCGAACGCTTGCGAACTCGGCTTATCTGTGAGCTGCTATTATCAGATTAAGCTAGATCCTCCTTTGTTGCACGAGAACAACGCTCGGAATGTATACATTGGCATACATTGAGACTTTGTTGTTCTTTCTCGTTTAAACTGGTTAATTTTGGTGATTCACGAAAGTGGAGTTTTAATGAGATCATATGAAAATCAGCCCTAACAAAATAACTTAAACCAATTAAAGAAACTACGCTTGAATAAATACTTGACTACGCCCCAGTCTGTAGGCCAAACATTGATTCGCACACAGTAATCAATAAAAACGGCATACTAGTACTTGTACTCTACATAGTACCTACTATGCATTATCATGAAGCAATAATTTGAAATTTATGTCACACTTTCCAACTTTCCCGACTAAAGCAAATTTTTATATGCTATTGCAAATTAGGTGAAATAAAACTCTCCGGTAACACTCTTTAAACAAGGCTTTAGTGAAAATGCACCGTGAAACGTTATCTCCGAGGTGCTACACTCATAAACGCAAAGTTACTGCCTCTAAAAATTGCTGCTATCTATTCTAATTTTATTCTCGCCAAACGAAAACCGGGGCGCAATCTTCCTCAATCTTACTGCAAGTTGCGGCCCAAATTGGGTGTTCCATTGTTCCAGAATGGCTTAGCACCAGATAAATGCTGTTTACCTTACCGCGGCCGATTGTACATGCGTGATGCGTTTCTAACGAGGCCCCGGCTCGACCTGCAACTCTATAATTGATTCGGGCTCTGGTTTATGCGCCTTATATTCACGAATGCATAATACATAGCTCTCGAGTCGCTGTCGCCAGTTTTATACCAGATCTGGAGGCTTAGTGCAAAACTGAAAGAATAATGGCCCTGACTAACGTAGATTATGTCTGTTTTGAAATGCTACTCGCTTATTATCAAACGTGTGGTTTAGAATGAGTTAAATGTGAATAGTTTTTCTGCAATGGCATACATGAGGGTTTTTATTTAAATATTTATAGCTTTTGAAGCCTTTGCAAACAAATTTCATTATTTATGCACATATTTATTGTTAAGCAGCTATTTTCGTATTTGAGATGATGCGTAAAGCAATGTCTACTGACTATATTTAAGTTGTCATACCACAAGGACAGAGTTGAAAAAACTTGTGAAAACCATACCGGTTGAAAGGTCAGTTCACGGCTGTCGACTGACCCTCGCCGTAAGTGGATTAACCCCTTTACAGGGCGCTCGAGTGTCGCGCCACCTTCGCTCCTCAATTCACGCCGTCTACAATCGTATCGATACCTTGATGATTTGGCTCTCACACTTCAGAGATCTTAGAGGACGGGAAAAATTGATTCAAGATACTAGTCATACTATTTATTATGTAGGATTACTTTACGAACCGTGTTTGTGTTCAAACTGGCGATTTGAAAATAATATCGTATTGTTTGTTGTTACAGGTGGAAACCTCAACGCTATACAACCGCAGCCGCAGGGTCTCATCGTGGAGACTGGCAACGGCGCCAGTGTACTCCAGCTGCCAGCCACCACCCTGGAGCAGATCCGACATATTGCGGCCGACCCCGGCGCGTCCACGCTGCGCCTGCCTCCGCCCGCCACCGAACCCCCCGTAGGCGCTAGAGAGCTAGACTTCGACTTGTGCTACGTCTGCAAGCATTGCAAAGTAGCCTTCCCATCGCCAGTGCCGCTGCAAGCCCATCAAGCGAGGTCGTGCTACGCCGGCCGCGAGGCAACTCGCGGCGTCATCCGCGTCGTCCAGCCGGCGCTCGAGTGCCGCACGTGCCCCGCAGAACGATTCCGCACCGCTCTTGAATTCCGCCGCCACGCCGACACGGAGGCGCACATCCGCAACGCCGCGCCGCCCCCGCCCCTGCCGCAGCAGCCGGAGCAGCTCACCCACGAGATGGAGGACGTGGTGAACCAGATCACACTGCTGGCGGCGCGCGCGGCGCAGGACGCCGCCGCGCCCAAGGACCCCAACGCCAACTTCTGCGTGCCCGGACCGCGCTTCCCGCCGCCCGGCGAACTGCCGCTGGCCAGCGCGGGACACTAATCCTTGACGAAATGTATAGTTACTACTATTAGAGCCCCTCGCTCTCTTCGTTGTCCGACAACGCAGCAGTTCACTATTAGCTCTTAATGCTTCTTTACGTTGATGAATGTCGCCGCAGAAGCGGCACTTTCCTAGTTATATATTTAAAGCTTGTAGTGTGTAAGTGTAGGTTAATGGGGAGCCGACGGGACTGTCCCGTTTTTATAGTAATCTCGTTGGGCCGGCCCTGAGGCCGAGGTCCGTCGGCCCCGCGCCGCGCGCCGCGCACTGGGAGGCGGCGGCGGCGGCGCCGGCGCGGCTGCGTTGCTCGCCCGCACTCCATATCATACGTTAGACAGGTTTTATTATATACGTTTATCGTTGCGGCAGCTCGCGGCCGCGGCCGCCCCGGCGCACGCTCATCCTTTACCATCAACTCCCAGGAAAGCAAGTTCCTATCTTTATGGCATATAATATTATCGATATTGATAATTACGATTTAATTATTGTTTAAAGCTATGTAATACATACATATAATCGTTCTAATTTTAGGCATAGATACGTTCTCGTAAGAAGTTCCTGAAGCATCGTAAATGTATGAAGATATATATAGTGATATACGTATATGATTTTTTTAAACATGAAGCGAAGTTAGGTACGTATGTTAGGCAGTAGAGCGGTCGTCCTCTCTCGCGGGTCCGGCGCGCCGCCCGCGCCGCGCGTACTGTAGCCATGGACTCGGTGGGGCGAAGCGCCCGCGCACTTTCGCGCACTCGCGCACATCCGCGCACAACCGCGCACATCCGCGTAGCGAACGCAGGTCGCAGCTCGCGGCGCTCCTGCCGCATCCGCATGAGCCGCCCGTGGAGACGCGACGACACCGCGTAGGCTTATTGGTAACAGTTAATTATAATAATTATTATCGTAGCAAACTTTTCCAAAACGAACGAACTCGAAACTCGGGCTGCGCGCCAGCGCTCAGCCTACCTCGCATACAAGTGAGTTTATTTTGGAACTAAGTGTGATTCTTGAATTTTTTATTGATATTGTAATGATTATTAGTAGTGGCATAAGTGAGTCGAAAGGCATGGAGGTACATGCGGCGGCGTCGCGGCGTGCGCCCG